>SZWC01007731.1:101262-112258 GCA_023375785.1 Penium margaritaceum | reverse complement strand
CAGTATTCTACCTTGTTCATACCTGCAAGGTCATGCCCAGTATATCTTCACTATGATTGGACACTCTGCCCGTGGCTGACTCGTGTTATGATTCATAGCCGTTTAAGTTACTTGGTAAACTTTGTGGTCATGGTAAGTGGCACATGCCAACTTGGTCAAGGCAATGCGCACAAAAGATGTGTAAAGCCACCGGATTTTTACCTTCTTTATACCTGTAAGGTCATGCCTAGTACATCTGAACTGTGATTGGGCCCTCTGACTTTGGCTGACTCGTGTTACAATTCGTAGAAGTTAAAGTCACTTGGTAAACTTTGTGGTCATGGTCAGTGGCACATGCCAACCTTGTCAAGGCATTGCGCACAATAGCCTCACCGAGCCACCAGTATCCTACCTTGTTTGCATCTACAAGATCCCGCCTAGTGCATCTGCACTGTGATTGGGCACTCTGACCGTGGCTGACTCGTGTTGTGATCAATAGAAGTAAAACTTACTTCGATACAGTTGTGGTCGTGGTCAGTGGCACATGCCAGCTTTGTCAAGCCATTGCGTACAATAGCCACACCGAGCCATTTGTATTATAGCTTACACGTGCAAGATCATGCCCAGTATATCTGCAATGTGATTGAACACTCTGACCGTGCCTGACTCGTCTTTTGATTCATAGCCGTTTAAGGTACTTGGTAAACGTTGTGGTCATTGTCAGTGGCACATGCCAACTTTGTGAAGGCATTGCGCACAATAGCCGTGCCAAGCCACTGGTTTTATAACTTGTTTATACCTGCAAGGTTATGCATCTAAGATGTGCACTGTGATTGGGCACTCTGACCGTGGCTGACTCGTGTTACGATTCGTAGAAGTTTAATTCACTTGGTAAACCTTGTGGTCATGGTCACTGGCACATGCCAACTTTGTCAAGGCATTGCGCACAACAGCCACACCGAGCCACCAGTATTTCATCTTGTTTGCACCTGTAAGATCATGCCTAGTACATCTGCACTGTGATTGGCCACTCTAACCGTGGCTGACTCATGATATGATCAATAAAAGTAAAAGTCACTTGGATACACTTGTGGTCATGGTCAGTGGCACATGCCAACTTTGTCAAGGCATTGCACACAATAGCCACACCGGGCCACCGGTATTCTACCTTGTTTATACCTGTAAGGTCATACCGAGTATATCTGTACTGAGATTAGACACTCTGACCGTGGCTGACTCGTGTTATGATTCATAGCCGTTTAAGGTACTTGGTAAGCTTTGTGATCATGGTCAGTGGCACATGCCAGCTTTTTCAAGGCATTGCGCACAATAGTCCTACCAAGCCACCGGTCTTTTACCTAGTTTATACCTGAAAGGTAATGCATATTAGATGTTCAATGTGATTAGGCACTTTGAATGTGGCTGACCCATTGTGGTCATGAAAATTGGCACATGCCAACATTGTCAAGGCATTGCGCACAATACCCGTGGCAAGCCACCGGTTTTTTACCTTGTTGATACCTGCAAGGTCATGCATGTTAAATGTGCACTGTGATTGGGCACTCTGACCATGGCTGACTCGTGTTACGATTCGTAGAAGTTAAAGTCACTTGGTAAACTTTGTGGTCATGGTAAGTGGCACATGCCAACTTTGTCAAGGCATTGCGCACAATAGCCACACCAAGAAACAGGTGGTTTACCTTGTTTGCATCTCCAAGATCATGCCTAGTACATCTGCACTGTGATTGGACACTCTGACCGTGGCTGACTCGTGTTATGATCAATAGACGTAAACGTCACTTGGATACAGATGTGGTCATGGTCAGTGGCACATGCCAACTTTGTCAAGGCATTGTGCACAATAGCCACACCGAGCCACCAGTATTCTACCTTCCTTATACCTGTAAGGTCATGTCCAGTATCTCTGCACTGTGATTGGACACTCTGACCGTGGCTGACTCGTGTTATGATTCGTAGCCGTTTAATGTACTTGGCAAACTTTGTGGTCATGGTCAGTGGCACATGCCAACTTTGTCAAGGCATTGCGCACAATAGCCGTGCCAAGCCACCGGTTTTTTACCTTCTTTATACGTGCAAGGTCATGCATATTACATGTGTCTTGTGATTGGGCACTCCGAATGTGGCTGACTGTTGTTACAATTCGTAGCCGTTAAAGTCACTTGGTAACCGTTGTGGTCATGGTCAGTGGCACATGCCAACTTTGTCAAGGCATTGCGCACAATAGCCGTGCCAAGCCACTGGTTTTTTAACTTGTGTATACCTGCAAGGTCATGCATATTATATGTGCACTGTGATTGGGCACTCTGACCGTGGCTGACTTGTGTTACGATTCGTTAAGTTAAAGTCACTTGGTAAACTTCGTGGTCATGGTCAGTGGCACATGCCAATTTGTTAAGGCATTGCGCACAATAGCCACATCGAGCCACCAGTATTCTTCCCTGTTTATACCTGTAAGGTCATTCCCAGTATATATAGCATTGTGATTGGACACTCTGACCGTGGCTGACTCGTGTCATAATTCATAGCCGTTTAATGTACTTGGTAAAATTTGTGGTCATGGTCGGTGGCACATGCCAACTTTGTCAAGGCATTGGGCACTATAGCCGTGCCAAGCCACCAGTTTTTTACCTTGTTTATACTAGTAAGGTTATGCATATTAGATGTGTACTATGATTGGGCACTCTGATCGTGGTTGACTTGTCTTACGATTCGTAGAAGTTAAAGTCACTTGGTAAACTTTGTGATCATGGTCAGTGGCACATGCCAACTTTGTCAAGGCATTCCGCACAATAGCCACACCGAGCCACCAGTATTCTACCTTGTTTGCACCTTCAAGATCATGCCTAGTACATCTGCACAGTGATTGGACACTCTGACCGTGGGTGACGCGTGTTATGATTCGTAGCTGTTTAAGGTACTTGGTAAACAGTGTGGTCATGGTCAGTGGCACATGCCAACTTTGTCAAGGCATTCCGCACAATAGCCACACCGAGCCACCAGTATTCTACCTTGTTTGCACCTTCAAGATCATGCCTAGTACATCTGCACAGTGATTGGACACTCTGACCGTGGGTGACGCGTGTTATGATTCGTAGCTGTTTAAGGTACTTGGTAAACAGTGTGGTCATGGTCAGTGGCACATGCCAACTTTGTCAAGACATTGCGCACAATAGCCGTGCCAAGCCACCAGTTTTTTACCCTCTTTATACCTGTAAGGTCATGCATAATAGATGTGCACTATGATTGGGCACTCTTAATGTGGCTGACTCGTGTTACGATTTGTAGAAGTTAAAGTCACTTGGTAAACTTTGTGGTCATGGTCAGTGGCACATGCCAAATTTGTCAAGGCATTGCGCACAATAGCCGTGCCAAGCCACCGGTTTTTTACATTGTGTATACCTGTAAGGTCATGCATATTAGATGTGCACTGTGATTGGGCACTTTGACCATGGTTGACTTGTGTTACGATTTGTATAAGTTAAGGTCACTTGGTAAACTTTGTGGTCATGGTCAGTGGCACATGCCAACTTTGTCAAGTCATTGCACAAAATTGCCACATTGAGACACCAGTATTCTACCTTGCTTGTACCTGCAAGACCATGCCTAGTTCATCTGCACTGTGATTTGACACTCTGACCGTGGCTGACTCGTGTTATGATCAATTGAAGTAAAAGTCACTTGGATACATTTGTGGTCATGGTCAGGGGCACATGCCAACTTTGTCAAGGCATTGCGCACAATAGCCACACCGAGCCACTAGTATTCCACCTTGTTTGCACCTGTAAGATCATGCCTAGTACATCTGCACTATCAATGGACACTCCGACCGTGGCTGACTTGTGTTATGAGTCATAGCCGTTTAAGGTACTTGATATACTTTGTGGTCATGGTCAGTGGCACATGCCAACTTTGTCAAGGCATTGCGCACAATAGCCGTGCCAAGCCACCGGTTTTTTTCCTTGTTTATACCGACAAGGTCATACCTAGTACATCTGAACTGTGATTGGGCACTCTCACTTTGGCTGACTCGTGTTACGGTTCGTAGACGTTAAAGTCACCTGGTAAACTTTGTGGTCATGGTCAGTGGCACATGCCAACTTTGTCAAGGCATTGCGCACAATAGCCGTGCCAAGCCACCGGTCTTTTACCTTGTTTATACCTACAAGGTCATGCATATTAGATGTACACTGTGATTGGGCACTCTAACCGTGGCTGAATCGTGTTACGATTCGTAGAAGTTTAAGTCACTTGGTAAACTTTGTGCTCATGGTCAGTGGCACATGCCAACACTGTCAAGGCATTGCGCCAAATAGCCATTCCGAGCCACCAGTATTCTACCTTGCTTGAACCTACAAGATCATGCCTAGTACATATGCAGTGTGATTGGACAATCTGACCGTGGCTGACTTGTGTTATGATCGATAGATGTAAAAGTCACTTGGATACATTTATGGTCATGGTCAGTGGCACATGCCAACTTTTTCAAGGCATTGCGCACAATAGCCACACCGAGCCACCAGTATTCTACCTTGTTCATACCTGCAAGGTCATGCCCAGTATATCTTCACTCTGATTGGACACTCTGCCCGTGGCTGACTCGTGTTATGATTCTTAGCCGTTTAAGGTACTTGGAAAACTTTGTGGTCATGGTAGGTGGCACATGCCAACTTGGTCAAGGCATTGCGCACAATTGCCATGTCAAGCCACTGGATTTTTACCTTGTTTATACCTGCAAGGTCATGACTAGTACATCTGAACTGTGATTGGGCCCTCTGACTGTGGCTGACTCGTGTTACAATTCGTAGAAGTTAAAGTCACTTGGTAAACTTTGTGGTCGTGGTCTGTGGCACATGCCAACCTTGTCAAGGCATTGCGCACAATAGCCGTGCTAAGACACCGGTTTTTTTCCCTGTTAATACCTGCAAGGTCATGCATATTAGATGTGCACTGTGATTGGGTACTCTAACCGTGGCTGACTTGTGTAATGATTCGTAGAAGTTAAAGTCACTTGGTAAACTTTGTGGTCGTGGTCTGTGGCACATGCCAACCTTGTCAAGGCATTGCGCACAATAGCCGTGCCAAGCCACCGGTTTTTTACATTGTGTATACCTGTAAGGTCATGCATATTAGATGTGCACTGTGATTGGGCACTCTGACCGTGGCTGACTCGTGTTACGATTCGTAGAAGTTAAAGTCACTTGGTAAACTTTGTGGTCGTGGTCTGTGGCACATGCCAACCTTGTCAAGGCATTGCGCACAATAGCCGTGCCAAGCCACCGGTTTTTTACATTGTGTATACCTGTAAGGTCATGCATATTAGATGTGCACTGTGATTGGGCACTCTGACCGTGGCTGACTCGTGTTACGATTCGTAGAAGTTAAAGTCACTTGGTAAACTTTGTGGTCGTGGTCTGTGGCACATGCCAACCTTGTCAAGGCATTGCGCACAATAGCCGTGCCAAGCCACCGGTTTTTTACATTGTGTATACCTGTAAGGTCATGCATATTAGATGTGCACTGTGATTGGGCACTCTGACCGTGGCTGACTCGTGTTACGATTCGTAGAAGTTAAAGTCACTTGGTAAACTTTGTGGTCGTGGTCTGTGGCACATGCCAACCTTGTCAAGGCATTGCGCACAATAGCCGTGCCAAGCCACCGGTTTTTTACATTGTGTATACCTGTAAGGTCATGCATATTAGATGTGCACTGTGATTGGGCACTCTGACCGTGGCTGACTCGTGTTACGATTCGTAGAAGTTAAAGTCACTTGGTAAACTTTGTGGTCGTGGTCTGTGGCACATGCCAACCTTGTCAAGGCATTGCGCACAATAGCCGTGCCAAGCCACCGGTTTTTTACATTGTGTATACCTGTAAGGTCATGCATATTAGATGTGCACTGTGATTGGGTACTCTGACCGTGGCTGACTTGTGTTACGATTCGTAGAAGTTATGATTCATAGTCGTTTAAGGTACTTGGTAAACTTTTTGATCATGGTCAGTTGCACATGCCACTTTTCTCAAGGCATTGCTTACAATAGTCCTGCCAAGCCACCGGTCTTTTACCTTGTTTATACCTGAAAGGTAATGCATATTAGATGTTCAATGTGATTGGGCACTCTGAATGTGGCTGACTCGTGTTACCATTCGTAGAAGTTAAAGTCACTTGGTAAACTTTGTGGTCATGAAAATTGGCACATGCCAACTTTGTCAAGGCATTGCGCACAATAGCCGTGCCAAGCCACCGGTTTTTTACCTTGTTTACACCTGCAAGGTCATGCATGTTAGATGTGCACTGTGATTGGGCACTCTGACCATGGCTGACTCGTGTTACGATTCGTAGAAGTTAAAGTCACTTGGTAAACTTTCTGGTCATGGTCAGTGGCACATGCCAACTTTGTGAAGGCATTGCGCCCAATAGCCGTGTCAAGCCACCGGTTTTTTACATTGTGTATACCTGTAAGGTCATGCATATTAGATGTACACTGTGATTGGGCACTCTGACCGTGGCTGACTCGTGTTATGATTCATAGTCGTTTAAGGTACTTGGTAAACAGTGTGGTCATGGTCAGTGACACATGCCAACTTTGTCAAGGCATTGCGCACAATAGCCGTGCCAAGCCACCAGTTTTTTACCCTCTTTATACCAGCAAGGTCATGCATATTAGATGTGCACTGTGGTTGGACACTCAGAACGTGGCTGACTTGTATTACGATTCGTAGACGTTAAGGTCACTTGGTAAACTTTGTGGTCATGGTCACTGGCACATGCCAACTTTTTCAAGTCATTGCACACAATAGCCACACCGAGACACCAGTATTCTACCTTCTTTATGCCTACAAGATCATGCCTAGTACATCTACACTGTGATTGGACACTCTGACCGTGGCTGACTCGTGTTATGATCAATACAAGTAAAAATCACTTGGATACATTTTTGGTCATGGTCAGTGGCACATGCCAACTTTGTCAAGGCATTGCGCTCAATAGCCACACCGAGCCACCAGTATTCTACCTTGTTTGTACCTACAAGATCATGCCTAGTACATCTGCACTGTGATTGGACACTCTGACTGTGGTAGACTCGTGTTATGATCAATATATGTAAAAGTCACTTGGATTCATTTGTGGTCATGGTCAGTGGCACATGCCAACTTTGTCAAGGCATTGTGCAGAATAGCCACAACGAGCCACCAGTATTCTACCTTGTTTATACCTGCAAGGGCATGCCCAGTATATCTGCACTGTGATTGGACACTCTGCCCGTGGCTGAATCGTGTTATGATTCATAGCCGTTTAAGGTACTTGGTAAACTTTGTGGTCATGGTCAGTGGCACATGCCAACATGGTCAAGGCATTGCGCACAATAGCCGTGCCAAGCCATCGATTTTTTACCTTGTTTTTTGCTGCAAGGTGATGCCTAGTACATCTGAACTGTGCTTGGGCACTCTGACTGTAGCTGACTCGTGTTACCATTTGTAGAAGTTAAAGTCACTTGGTAAACTTTGTGGTCATGGTCTGTGGCGCATGCCAACTTTGTCAATGCATTGCGTACAATAAGCGTGCCAAGCCACCGGTTTTTTTACCTGGTTTATACATGGAAGGGCATGCATATTAGATGTGCACTGTGATTGGGCACTCTGACCGTGGTTCACTCGTGTTACGATTTGTAGAAGTTAAAGTCACTTGGTAAACTTTGTGGTCATGGTCAGTGGCACATGCCAACATTGTCCAGGCATTGCGCACAATAGTCATTCCGAGCGACCAATATTCTACCTTGTTTGAACCTGCAAGATCATGCCTAGTACATCTTTACTATGATTGGACACTCTGACCGTGGCTGACTCGTGTTATGATCAATAGATATAAAAGTCACTTGGATACATTTGTGGCCATGGTCAGTGGCACATGCCAACTTTGTCAAGGCATTGTGCACAATAGCCACACCGAGCCACCAGTATTCTACCTTGTTTATACCTGCAAGGTCATGCCCAGTATGTCTGCACTGTGATTGGACACTCTGCCCGTGGCTGACTCGTGTTATGATTCATAGCCGTTTAAGGTACTTGGTAAACGTTGTCGTCATGGTCAGTGGCACATGCCAACTTTGTCAAGGCATTGCGCACAATAGCCGTACCAAGCCACCAGTTTTTTTACCTTGTTTATACCTGCAAGGTCATGCATACTAGATGTGCACTGTGATTGGGTACTCTGACCGTGACTGACGTGTAATGATTCGTGAGTGTTAAAGTCACTTGGTAAACTTTGTGGTCATGGTCAGTGGCACATGCCACCTTTGTCAATGCACTGCGCACAATAGCCACACCGAGCCACCAGTATCCTACCTTGCTTGCACCTGCAAGATCATGCCTAGTACATCTGCACTGTGATTGGGCACTCTGACCGTGGCTGACTCGTGTTATGATCAATAGAAGTAAAACTCACTTGCATACATTTTTGGTCATGGTCAGTGGCACATGCCAACTTTGTCAAGGCATTGTGCACAATAGCCACACCGAGCCACCAGTATTCTAGCTTATATGTGCAAGCTCATGCCTAGTATATCTGCACTGTGATTGGACACTCTGAGCGTGGCTGACTCGTGATATGAGTCATAGCCGTTTAAGGTACTTGGTAAACTTTGTGGTCATGGTCAGTGGCACATGCCAACTTTGTCAAGGCATTGCGCACAATAGCCGTGCCAAGCCACCAGTTTTTCACCTTGTTTATACCTGCAAGGTCATGTATATTAGATGTGCACTGTGATTGGGCACTCTGACGGTGGCTGACTCGTGTTACGATTCGTATAAGTTAAAATCACTTGGTATCTTTGTGGTTATGGTCAGTGGCACATGCCAACATTGTCAAGGCATTGCGCACAATAGCCATTCCGAGCCACCAGTATTCTACCTTGTTTTAACCTTTAAGATCATGCCTAGTACATCTGCACTGTGATTTGACACTCTGACCGTGGCTGACTCGTGTGATGATCAATAGATGTAAAATTCACTTGGATACATTTGTGGTCATGGTCAGTGGCACATGCCAACTTTGTCAAGGCATTGCGCACAATAGCCGTGCCAAGCCACCGGTTTTGTACCTTGTTTATACCTGTAAGGTCATGGCTAGTACATCTGAACTGTGATTGGGTACTCTGACCGTGGCTGACTCGTGTTATGATTCGTAGAAGTTAAAGTCACTTCGTAAAATTTGTGCTCATGGTCAGTGGCACATACCAACTTCGTCAAGGCATTGCGCATAATAGCCACACCGAGCCACCAGTATTCTACCTTGTTTATACCTGCAAGGTCATGCATAGTATGTCTGCACAGTGATTGGACACTCTGACCCTGGCTGACTCGTGTTATGATTCATTGCCGTTTCATGTACTTGGTAAACTTTGTGGTCATGGTCAGTGGCACATGCCAAATTTGTCAAGGCATTGCACACAATAGCCGTGCCAAGCCACCGGTTTTTTACCTTGTTTATACCTCTAAGGTCATGGCTAGTACATCTGAACTGTGATTGGGTACTCTGACCGTGGCTGACTCGTGTTATGATTCGTAGATGTTAAAGTCACTTCATAAACCTTGTGGTCATGGTCAGTGGCACATGCCAACTTTGTCAAGGCATTGCGCACAATAGCCGTGCCAAGCCACCGGTTGTTTTCCTTGTTTATACCTGCAAGGTCATGCATATTAGATCTGCACTGTGATTGGACACTCTGACCGTGGCTGACTCGTGTTACGATTCGTATAAGGCAGAGTCACTTGGTAAACTTTGTGGTCATGGTCAGTGGTACATGCCACCTTTGTCAAGGCATTGCGTACTATAGCCACACCGAACCACCAGTATTCTACCTTGTTTGCACCTGCAAGATCATGCCGAGTACATCTGCACTGTGATTGGACACCCTGACCGTGGCTGACTCGTGTTACGATTCATAGCCGTTTAAGGTTCTTGGTAAACTTTGTGGTCATGGTCAGTGGCACATGCCAACTTTGTCAAGGCATTGCGCACAATAGCCGTGCCAAGCCGTGCCAAGCCGTGCCAAGCCACCGGTTTTTTACCTTGTAAAATATTTGCAAGGTCATGCATATTAGATGTGCACTGTGATTGGGTACTCTGAATGTGGCTGACCTTTGTTACGATTCGTATCAGTAAAAGTCACTTGGTAAACTCTGTGGTCATGGTCAGTGGCACATGCTCACTTTGTCAAAGCATTGCACACAATAGCCGTGCCAAGCCACTGGTTTTTTACCTTGTTAATACTTGTAAGGTCATGCATATTAGATGTGCACCGTGATTGGGCACTCTGACCGTGGCTGACTCGTGTTACGATTCGTACAAGTTAAAGTCACTTGGTAAACTTTGTGGGCATGGTCAGTGGCACATGCCAACTTTGTCAAGGCATTGCACATAATTGCGACACCGAGCCACTAGTACTCTACCTTGTTTGTACCTACAAGTTCATGCCTAGTGCATTTGCACTGTGATTGGACACTCTGACCGTGGCTGACTCGTGGTATGATCAATAGAAGTAAAAGTCACGTGGATACAGTTGTGGTTATGGTCAGTTGCACATGCCAACTTTGTCAAGGCATTGCGCACAATAGCCACACCGAGCCACCAGTATTCTATCTTGTTTGCACCTGTAAGATCATGCTGTCAGAAGAATGCAGGTACGAGAACAGCAGTGGCAGAAGCGAGCAGAAGCAGCGGAACAAGCAGATGTACGTCAGCAGAGTGACGTAGGCAGGAGCGGTCCGGGGAGTTAGTCGTGGGAGCTGACGAAGATCGAGAAGCGAGATAGCAAAGGTAGACAGCTTGATGTGAGAAAGAGCGCTGGCGAGAAGAGACGCGGCTGGTTGAGCATGAGAGCTGAGCGAAGGAGCGAGAGTGATGGAGCGAAGTGTTGGGAGGAGTTGACGAAGGCAGGAGATGCGAAGAATGGGTAGAGCGATGACACGGCGGCAAAACCGCGGAACCAAAGGGAA
>SZWC01007731.1:8507-29066 GCA_023375785.1 Penium margaritaceum | reverse complement strand
GAGTGCATGTGAGAGTGTACAAAACTATGTATGGTATGGGAATAAAAATGTACACTAGTGTATGGATGGTGAATGAGCCCACCACCATCTACATCACTGAACATCATGTACACTAGTGCACGGTATTGACTACATCCCACTCATCTAGCCACGCACCTCCACATGCACTCCCCACATACAATTCCCATCCTCCTCCCCCCTCCCCCTTTCTCTCGGGGGAGGGGGGGTTGGGTGAAAAGTGCATGAGGAGAGTGCATGTGAGAGTGTACAAAACTATGTATGGACTGGGAGTAAAAACGTACACTAGTGTATGGATGGTGAATGAGCCTACCACCAGTTACATCCCTGAACATCGTGTACACTAGTGCACAATATTGACTACACCCCACTCATCCACCCATGCACCTCCACATGCCCTCTCCACGTATAATTCCCACCCTCCCTCCCTGCGGGGAGAGGGGGGGAGGTGGGGTTGGGTGAAAAGTGCATGAGGGGAGTGCATGCGAGACTACACAAAACTATGTATGGAATGGGATTAAAAATGTACACTAGTGTATGGATGGTGAATGATCCTACCACCAGTTGCATCACTCAACATCGTGTACACTAGTGCACAGTATTGAGTACATCGCACTCATCCAGTCATGCATCTCCACTTGCACTCCCCACATACACGGCCCATCCCCCCTCCCTTCAGGGGATGGGGTGTGGGCGAAAAGTGTACGAGGGGAGTGCATGTGACAGTGCACAAAACTATGTATGGAATGAGTCTAAAAATGTACTCTAGTGTATGGATGGTGAATGAGCCCACCACCATCCACATAACTGAACATCATGTACACTAGTGCACGGTATGGACTACACCTTACTCATCTAGCCACGCAGCTCGACATGCCCTCCCCACCTATAATTTCCTCCCTTCTCCCTCCCCTCCTCCCCCTGAGGGGTGGGGGGTTTGGTGAAGAGTGTATGAGGGGAGTGCATCAGAAATATCCACGGCTCTAGTTGTCGTACACTAGTGCATCATTCCATCCATGCTACACTCGTAAATTCCTACACTGCCCCGTGCACTCCCCACATACACTTTGTCCCTGGGCCCCCCTCCTCCCCCCCCACCCCACATGATACCAGCCAAACCCAAAGTATGTCGTACACTTGTGCACCATTCCACCCGCACTACACTCACAAATTTGTACACGTCCCCATGCACTCCCCACATACACTTTGTCCCTACCCCTCCCTCCCACCCCCACATAATACCAGATAAACCCAAGGTATGTCATACACTAGTGAGCCATTCCACCCGTACTACACTCACAAATTCCTACACTTCCCCATGCACTCCCCATATGCACTTTGTCCATACCACCCCCCCCTCCCCCACCCTCAGGTAATACTAGCCCAACCCGAATTATGTCATACACTTGTGCACCATTCCACCCGCACTACACTCACAAGTTCCTACACTTCCTCATGCACTTCCCAAATGCATTTTGTCCCTAAGACCCCCCCACCCCCAGGTGGTACTAGCCTAACCCAAAGTATGTCGTACACTTGTGCACCATTCCACCCGCACTACACTCACAAGTTCCTACACTTCCTCATGCACTTCCCAAATGCATTTTGTCCCTAAGACCCCCCCACCCCCAGGTGGTACTAGCCTAACCCAGAGAATGTCGTACAGTTGTACACCATTCCACCCGCACTTCACTCACTAATTCCTAAACTTGCTCATGCACTCCCCACATACACTTTGTCCCTAAGCCCCCCGCCCCACCCCCACATAATACTAGCCAAACCCAAAGTATGTCGTACACATGTGCACCATTCCACCCGCACTACACTCACAAATTCCTACACTTCCTTATGCACTCCCCACATACACTTTGTCCCTAAGCCCCCCACCTTACTCAACACGTAGTCCACCCAGCCACCTCTAGCCCATGCGCCAGAACATTATTAACTGGTGTTCAACTTCCTAGAACCTTCCTTATAGACCATTTCCCTTCATACACACTTCATTGAGTGTATTAAAGTCCTTCGATTAACTCCACCTCTATGAATCATAACACGAGTCAGACACGGTCAGAATGTCCAATCACAGTGCAGACATATAAGGCATGACCTTACAGGTATAAACAAGGCAGAATCTTTGTGGCTGAGTGTGTCTAGTATGTGCAAGGCCTTGACAAAGTTGGCATGTGCCGCTGACCATGACCACAAATGTATCCAAGTGACTTTTACTTCTATTGATCATAACACGAGTCAGCCACGGTCAGAGTGTCCAATCACAGTGCAGATATAGTAGGCAGGATCTTGCAGGTGCAAAAAACGTAGAATACTGGAGGCTCGGTGTGGCTATTGTGCGCAATGCCTTGACAAAGTTGGCATGTGCCACTGATCATGATCACAAATGTATCCAAGTGACTTTTACTTCTATTGATCATAACACGAGTCAGCCACGGTCAGAGTGTCCAATCAAAGTGCAGATGTACTAGGCATGATCTTGCAGGTGCAAACAAGGTAGAATACTGGTGGCTCCATGTGGCGATTGTGCGCAATGCCTTAACAAAGTTGGAATGTGCCACTGATCATGACCACAAATTTTACCAAGTGACCTTAACTTCTACGAATCATAACACGAGTCAGCCACGGTCAGATTGCCCAATCAAAGTGCACATCTAACATGCATGACCTTGCAGGTATAAACAAGGCAAAAAACCAGTGGCTTGGCACGGCTATTGTGCGCAATGCCTTGACAAAGATGGCATGTGCCACTGACCATGACCACAAAGTTTACCAAGTACATTAAACGGCTATGAATCATAATACGAGTCAGCCACGGTCAGTGTGTCCAATCACAGTGCAGATGTACTATGCATGATCTTGCAGGTGCAAACAAGGAAGAATACCGGTGGCTCGGTGTGGCTATTGTACGCAATGCCTTGACAAAGTTGGCATGTACCACTGACCATGACCACAAAGTTTACCAAGTGACTTTAACTTCTACGAATCGTAATACAAGTCAGCCACGGTCAGAGTGCCCAATCACAGTGCACATCTAAAATGCATGACCTTTCAAGTATAAACAAGTTAAAAAAAACTGGTAGCTTGGCACGGCTATTGTGCGCAAGACCTTGACAAAGTTGGCATGTGCCACTGACCATGACCACAAAGTTTACCAAGTACCTTAAACGGCTATGAATCATAACACGTGTCAGCCAGGGTCAGAGTGCCCAGTCACAGTGCAGATATACTGGACATGACCTAACAGGTATAAACAAGGTAAAATACTGGTGGCTCGGTGTGTCTATTGTGCGCAATGCCTTGACAAAGTTGGTATGTGCCACTGACCATGACCACAAAGGTATCCAAGTGACTTTAACTTCAATTGATCATAACACGAGTCAGCCACGGTCAGAGTGTCCAATCAGAGTACAGATGTACTAGGCTTGATCTTGTAGGTGCGAAAAAGGTAGAATACTGGTGGCTCGGTTTGGCTATTGTGGGCAATGCCTTGACAAAGCTGGCATGTGCCACTGACCAAGACCACAAAGTTTACCAAGCGACTTTAACTTCTACGAATTGTAACACGAGTCAGCCACAGTCAGAGTGCGCAATGACAGTTCAGATGTACTAGGCATGACCTTGCACGTATAAATAAGGTAAAAAAACCGGTGGCTTGGTACGGCTATTGTGCGGAATTCCTTGACAAAGTTCGCATGTGCCACTGACCATGACCACAAAGATTACCAAGTACCTTAAACGGCTATGAATCATAACACGAGTCAGACACGGTCAGAATGTCCAATCACAGTGCAAATATATTGGGCATGACCTTGCAGGTATAAACAAGGTAGAATACTGGTGGCTCAGTGTGTCTATTATGTGCAAGGCCTTGACAAAGTTTGCATGTGCCGCTGACCATGACCACAAATGTATCCAAGTGACTTTCACTTCTATTGATCATAACACGAGTCAGCCACGGTCAGAGTGACCAATCACAGTGCAGATATAGTTGGCATGATCTTGGAGGTGCAAACAATATATAGTACTGGAGGCTCGGTGTGGCTATTGTGCGCAATGCCTTGACAAAGTTGGCATGTGCTACTGACCATGACCACAAAGTTTACCAAGTGACTTTAACTTCTACGACTCGAAACACGAGTCAGCCACAGTCAGAGTGCCCACTCACAGTTCAGATATACTGGGCATGACCTTGCAGGTATAAATAAGGTAAAATACTGGTGGCTTGGTGTGGCTATTGTGCGCAATGCCTTGAAAAAGTTGGCATGTGCCACTGACCATGACCACAAATGTATCCAAGTGACTTTTACATCTATTGATCATAACACGAGTCAGCCACAGTCAGAGTGTTCAATCACTGTGCAGATGTACTAGACATGATCGTGCAGGTTAAAAAAAGGTAGAATAATGGTGGCTCGGAATGGCTATTGTGCACAATGCCTTGACAATGTTGGCATGTGCCACTGACCATGACCACAAAGTTTACCAAGTGACTTTAACTTCTACGAATCGTAACACGAGTCAACGAAGGTCAGAGTGCCCAATCACAGTGCCCATCCAAGATGCATGACCTTGCAGGTATAAACAAGGTAAGAGACCGGTGGCTTGGCATTGCTATTGTGCGCAATGCCTTGACGAAGTTGGCAGACCACAAAGTTTACCAAGTGACTTTCACTTCTACAAATCGTAACACGAGTCAGCCACAGTGAGAGTGCCCAATCACAGTTCAGATGTACTCGGCATGAACTTGCAGGTATAAACAAGGTAAAATTCCGGTGGCTTGGCACGACTATTGTGCGCAATGCATTGACAAAGTTGGCATTGTCAGAATGTGTCTCTGTCAAGGCAGGACACCTGCTGGGTTCGCCTTCACAAGTCGCTAGGTTCCTCTCTCAGAAAATACCAAGCACTCTCAATAACGGTTCAGCTCCGGCTTAGAACCAACTCGGACATCACCACTGACTAGCCGTTAACGGTCCTCTACCTATGAACGGCCATCCTACCGAGGAATCCCCTAATAAGCGCTTCGGCCGCAAGCACGTCCGGCTAGTGCACAAGAAGCCGTTCCATATGATTTGTCCTGTTCTGCTGTGATATAAGGAGGATGTTCATTCCCTCCTAGTTTAACCAGAACAGTTCTGCTCATCCTGTTCCCCTTTGGTTCCGCAGCTTCGCCGCCGTGTCTTCGCTCTGCCCATCCTTCGCACTTTCTGTCTTCGCCAACTCTCAACGCTTCGCTCCGTCACTCTCGCTCCTTCGCTCAGCTTTCATACTCAGCCAGCACTCTCTCTCGCGTCAACCTGTCTACCTGCGCTACCTCGCATCTCAGCCATCATTAGCTCCCGTGACTAACTCCTCAAACCGCTCTCGCTCACGTCACTCTGCTGACGTACATCTGCATGTCCCGATGCTTCTGCTTGCTTATGCTACTACTGATCTCGTGCCTGCATTCTTCTGACATAGTATCAGAGCTTCAGGCGACATCACCTGGAGTCCCGTGATTGCGTCATCGCTCTGTCATCATCCTTGCCTCATTGCCTCGACCCGCATTCTCCTGTCGCCACCGCCGTCACTTCACGCCTCTCCGCTTTATCCGCAGCTGACATCAGCAGTTCTGCCTGATGAGTTCTCTACGCTGAAGAAACGCCTCGCCTTCCTAAGAAGGCCCTGTGCCCATTTCTGCGCCCGTGGCTGACAACCGGTGACGAGTCGCCCACATCAGCCGCAAGCAACTCTCAAGCCGTTGCCTCCCGTCAACTACCAAGAAGCTTCCTGCCATCTAACATCTGCTGCCGCACATCACATCTGCCTCCGCCAGCATCTCCCTCCCTTTCTTCTCGCCTCATCAGCTTCATTTTCCTCTCCCTCGCTGACTTCCCCCAGCTTGCCCGCATCTGTCATCTCAAGCCGCCTTCTCGCATCGCCTCCTCGCCTTGTCAGCAGCTGCAGCCAAAAGTTGCCAGTACCAGGATATCGGACACCACCAGTCTTCCTGCTCCCATTTCCGAGCCAACTGGGGAACAAGCCGTCACTCTCCTGGCATCAGCAGTCTAGTGTCCCTGCCCGCTGCCTGACTTCCTCTGCCGCACCCAACTTCTCCCAGCTGACAGGATATCGGACACCACCAATCTTCCTGCTCCCATTTCCGAGCCAACTGGGGGAACAAGCCGTCACTCTCCTGAAAGCGAAAGGAAGTGATTGTGTCGTCTCTGCCTGCCGCACCGCACCGCATCTCCTTCCTCCCCGCTCGCGTTGCTCCCTGCCTCTCGCCTCCTCCAGTATTACCTGCCTCCAGCCTTCACTCCTCACATTACCCTAATTTTCTTCCTCCTTGCTCCGGCCTCCTCAGCTTCATCAGCCGCCCGTTCATGCCTCTTCTTTGTCTCCTCCATCATCATCATCCAGACCGCCTCCGCATCACCTCCTCCTCATTCTCCGCGCCGACATCCATCCATCATCCGCATCAGCATCATTTCCTTGCGCACGTGGTTCCGCCCCTGCGCCCACTCATCACATCAATCGTTTCCTCCGCCTCCGAATCGCCTTCAGCTCGGCACAAGGATCCGCCCGGTTGCATCGTCTTTTCCGTGATGACCTGCGCCCACGCCGAAAACTTCCGTCAGCGCACGTGGTTGCGCCCCTGCGCCCACTCAACAATCAATCGCTTCCTCTGCTTCACATTGCTTCCAGCTCGGCACAAGGATCCGCCCGGTCGCATCGCCTTTTCCGCGATGACCGGCGCCCACGCCGAAACTTCGCAGTGCACGTGGTTTCGCCCCTGTGCCCACTCATCCATCACTCGTTTGCTCCGCTTCAGCATCAACTTCAGCCCGGCACAAGGATCCGCTCGGTCGCATCGCTCAAGTCGCGACGACCCGCGCCCACGCCGAAAATTCCATCAGTGCACGCGGTTCACCCCTGCGCCCACTCCATCATCAATGTTTCCTCCGCCATCATCCGCCTTCATCAGTCACTTGGCACACGGATCCGCCCAGTCGCATCGCCCTTTTCCGCGACGACCTGCGCCCACGCCAAAACTCCCTTTCGCGCATGTGGTTTCGGCCCTGCGCTCACTCCATTCATCATCGTTCTTCAGCCACCAGCCTTTCACTCATCCTCTTCCACTATCATCAGCACCGTTCCTCGTCTACACAGTATGGACAGGCTCTCCGCTGCGTGGGCTGGACTCCCTGTCCTTGCTGCCAATGCCAACAATATCCTCAACTGGTCAGATAGCATCATCTCCAGTGCACGCAACATCTACATCAGCGAGTATGAGGTGGTTGGAATGCTCCTTGGCAAATACGACCACCTGTACAGCAGCCTGCATCCGCCCAAAGACTACCATACCACCTTTGCAGCAATCTGGAATGTATTGAGAACGCATCTTGACCCTATCTACCACCTCATGGAGCAGCCAAACGACATAGCCGCCCAGCGATGGTACTCCCTGCTGGAGTGTGCATGGACCAGACGCTCCCACTACCTCCATCTCCAGTGTGTGGACATCTTCTCCATTCTGCCTAACGTCCCCAAACTATTCTTTCTCCCAGAGGACGACGCAGCTGATGTCACAGCAACCAACGTCGACTTGTGGCAGCAAACCTTCTACGAGGCGTACAAAACGTATCACCTCTTTCACTTCCCCATTGTGCGGTCTCTTGTGGTAGCACCAAGCTACTACTGTCCCAAAGAAGAATACATGCCCAACGGGTTTTATGAGCAGCTTGAACTATTCGACAAGGAGCTCAAACAAGGACTCCATGCACTCGTGGATCCCACGCTTCATTTCCTCCTGGTCCAACATGCTGACAACGTAACACTCATGTGGGAAAGCCTCATCACTCACTGTAGAGGAAAAGTGCAGTGGAACTTGCTGGGCAACCAAAACAACAGAAGAAACTGGGTAGACCTTGTGCCTTGACAGATTCACGGGGGGTGACAGAATGTGTCTCTGTCAAGACAGGACACCTGCTGGGTTTGCCTTCACAAGTCACTAGGTTCCTCTCTCGGAAAATACCAAGCACTCTCAATAACGGTTCAGCTCCGGCTTAGAACCAACTCGGACATCACCACTGACTAGCCGTTAACGGTCCTCTACCTATCAACGGCCATCCTACCAAGGAATCCCCTAATAAGCGATTCGGCCGCAAGCACGTCCGGCTAGTGCACAAGAAGCCGTTGCATATGATTTTTCCTGTTCTGCTGTGATGTAAGGAGGATGTTCATTCCCTCCTAGTTTAACTAGAACAGTTCTGCTCATCTTGTTCCCCTTTGGTTCCGCGGCTTCGCCACCGTGTCTTTGCTCTGCCCATCCTTCGCACTTTCTGTCTTCGCAAACTCTCAACAATTCGCTCCGTCACTCTCGCTCCTTCGCTCAGCTTTCATACTCCGCCAGCACTCTCTCTCGCGTCAACCTGTCTACCTGCGTTACCTTGCATCTCAGCCCTCATTAGCTCCCGTGACTAACTCCACGAACCGCTCTCGCTCACGTCACTCTGCTGACGTACATTTGCATGTCCGGATGCTTCTGCTTGCTTCTGCTACTGCTGTTCTCGTGCCTGCATTCTTCTGACAGGCATGTGCCACTGACTATGACCACAACGTTTACCAGGTACCTTAAACGGCTATGACCCATAACACGGGTCAGCCACGGTCAGAGTGTCCAATCACAGTGCAGATGTACTAGGCATGATCTTGCACGTAGAAACAAGGTAGAATAATGGTGGCTCGGTGTGGCTATTGTGCGCAATGCCTTGACAAAGTTGGCATGTGCCACTGACCATGACCACAAATCTATCCAAGTGACTTTTACTTCCATTGATCATAACACGAGTCAGCCACGGTCTGAGTGTCCAATCACAATGAAGATGTGCGAGACATGATCTTGCAGGTACAAACAAGGTAGAATACTGGTGTCTCTGTGTGGCTATGGTGCACAATGACTTGACAAAGTTGGCATGAGCCACTGACCATGACCACTAAGTTTACCAAGTGACTTTAACTTCTACGAATCGTAACACAAGTCAGCCACGGTCAGAGTGCCCAATCACAGTGCACATTTAATATGCATGACCTTGCATGTATACACAAGGTCAAAAACTGGTGGCTTGGCACGGCTATTGTGCGCAATGCCTTGCCAAAGTTGGCATGTGCCACTGACCATGACCACAAAGTTTACCAAGTACCGTAAACGGCTATGAATCATAACCCGATTTAGCCACGGTCAGAGTGTCCAATCATAGTACAAATATACTGGGCATGACCTTGTAGGTATAAACAGTGTAGAATACTGGTGGCTCGGTGTGGCTATTGTGCGCAATGCCTTGACAAAGGTGACATGTGCCACTGACCATGACCAGAAGGTTTACCAAGTGACTTTAACTTCTACGAATTGTAACCCGAGCCAGCCACAGTCAGAGTGCCCAATCACAGTTCAGATGTACTAGGCATGACCTTGCAGGTATAAAAAAGGTAAAAAACCAGTGGCTTGGCACGGCTATTGTGCGCAAGGCCTTGAAAAAGTTCGCATGTGCCACTGACCATGACCACAAATGTATCCAAGTGACTTTTCCTTCTATTGATCATAACACGAGTCAGCCATGGTCAGAGTGTCCAATCACATTGCAGATGTGCTAGGCATGATCTTGCAAGTACAAAGAAGGTAGAATACTGGTGGCTCGGTGTGGCTATTGTGCGCAATGCCTTGACAAAGTTGGCATGTGCCATTGACCATGACCACAAATGTATCCAAGTGACTTTCACTTCTACGAATCGTAACACGAGTCAGCCATAGTCAGAGTGCCCAATCACAGTGTACATCTAATATGCATGACCTTACAGGTATAAACAAGGTAAATAACTGGTGGCTTGGCACAGCTATTGTGCGCAATGCCTTGGCAAAGTTGGCATGTGCCATTGACCATGATCACAAAGTTTACCACGTTCCTTAAACGGGTATGAATCATAACACGAGTCAGCCACAGTCAGAGTGTCCAATTACAGTGCAGATATCCTGGGCATGACCTTGCAGGTACAATCAAGGTTGAATACTAGTGGCTCAGTGTGTGGCTATTGTGCGCAATACCTTAACAAAGTTGGCATGTGCCACTGACCATGACCACAAGTGACTTTTACTTCTATTGATCATAACACGAGTCAGCCACGGTCAGAGTGTCCAATCACTGTGCACATCTAATATACATGACCTTGTAGGTATAGACAAGGTGGCTTGGCACGGCTATTGTGCGCAATGCCTTGACAAAGTTGGCACGTGCCACTGACCATGACCACAAAGTTTACCAAGTACCTTAAACGGCTATGAATCATAACATGAGTCAGCCACGGTCAAAGTGTCCAATCTCAGTGCAGATGTACTAGGCATGATCTTGGAGGTTCAAACAAGGTAGAATACTGGTGGCTCCGTGTGGCTACTATGCGCATTGCCTTGACAAAGTTGGCATGTGCCACTGACCATGACCACAAAGTTTACCAAGTGACTTGAGCTTATACGAATCATAACACGAGTCTGCCACAGTCAAAGTGCCCAATCACAATTCAGATGTACTAGGCATGACCTTGCAGGTATAAACAAGGTAAAAACCCAGTGGCTTGGCACGGCTATTGTGCGCACGGCCGTGACAAAGTAGGCATGTGCCACTGACCATGACCACAAAGTTTACCAAGTACCTTAAACGGCTATGAATCATAACACGAGTCAACCACGGCCAGAGTGTCCAATCATAGTGCAGATATACTAGGCATGATCTTGGAGGTATATACAAGGTATAATACTGGTGGCTCGGTGTGGCTATTGTGCGCAATGCCTTGACAAAATTGGCATGTGCGTACAGAATGGTTTCGGAATATATGAATTAAATGTGCACTTATGTACTGCCCGAGTTGTCTATCGGATACAACCCCAGATAAACTTCCAGATACATTTTCACGTTTTGGAAGAGGGGGGGTCATCGTCGGTCCCCCCCTCCCAACGTCAAAAGTGTATAGGGCTGGTGTATCAAGAAGTGCATCTGGAGGGGGTATCAATTGAAACACAAGTGTAGTCATATACTAGTGTACATTTTGGAACGCATGTACGATACAGTCCCCACTACACCCCCCCTATACACTCGGTGTTTCTGGGCGGGGAGGGGGGGGGAGGAGGGGGTTTGTCGAGACATCACTAGTGTACGCATTTCATCCGTTGCCCAATACACTGCCCAATATACACGACAGATACACTCGAGGGATTCGGGGGGGGGGGGGGGGGGGGGGGGGGGGGGGAGGGGACCACCCAGGTCAAACACTCCGGTGAATGTCTGGTGCGTGCCCTCTTGAACACCGAGGAAACCGGCTGACAGGACCATCTTGTGGTACTTGAAATTTTCATGTCCATATGTAGGTTCTGAAACATAATATGATCAACAAAATTGCCCAGAAGCAATCTATAGGACCTGAATAGGCACTGTAAGAAGAACTGTTTATGAGAAAATTGAACGTACTAGTTTGAAATTCTTCATCACATTTTGAAACATACTCCAATATTTTCACTGAGTAATGTATTTCCTAACAAGTATATACACTTGAGAAAACTTGTAAGAAGTAGGTGTATAGCACTTACAGTATAAACAGATAATGTACTGTATAAAACTGGCATGATTAACCATACCTCGGTCAGTGGCACATGCCAACTTTTTCAAGGCATTGTGCACAATAGCCACGCCAAGCCATCGGTGTTTTACCTTGTTTGTACCTGCAATATCATGCCTAATACATCTGCACTGTGATCGGACACTCTGACCATGGCTGACTCGTGTTATGATCAACAGAAGTAAAGTCACTTGGATACATTTGTGGTCATGGTCAGTGGCGCATGCCGACTTAGTCAAGGCATTGCACACAATAGCCACACCAATCCACTAGTATTCTACCTTGTTTATACCTGCAAGGTCATGCCCATTACATCTGCACTTTGATTGGACACTCTGACCACGGCTGACCCCTGTTATGATTCATAGCCGTTTAATGTACTTGGTAAACTTTGTGGTCATGGTCAGTGGCACATGCCAACTTTGTCAAGGCATTGCGCACAAAAGCCACACCGAGCCACCAGTATTCTACCTTGTTTGTACCTGCAAGATCATGCCTAGTACATGTGCATTGTGATTGGACACTCTGACCGTGGCTGACTCGTGTTATGATTCATAGTCGTTTAATGTACTTGGTAAACTTCGTGGTCATGGTCAGTGGCACATGCCAACTTTGTCAAGGCATTGCGCACAATAGCCCTGCCAAGCCACCGGTTTTTCACCTTGTTTATACCTGCAAGGTCATGCATATTAGAGGTGCACTGTGATTGGGCACTCTGACCATGGCTGACTCGTGTTACGATTCGTACAAGTTAAAGTCACTTGGTAAACTTTGTGGTCATGGTTAGTGGCACATGCCAACTTTGTCAAGGCATTGCGCACAATAGCCACACCGAACCACCAGTATTCTACCTACTGCTTGAGGAATTCAATGATAGAGGTTTGCCTGATTATGAAACCTATGAATTAGATGGAAAAATTGGGTTCAGTATTATTTCTGGAATCCCAAGTGAACGAATTGACATTCAACTGACACATTGAATTCAACAAAAGGCCCAGGATCATTTTTGCAGAAATCCAATAATTCAACAAGATATTCCATCGTACAAAGAAATACTAAGGACCACAGACGGGTCTAGGTGTGTTTCGTGTTGCGTGGGTTTGTCATTTTGTACAGATGGTTGTTCACGCCTACTTGTCGTTCCCTACCATGAACGACTCTACGGAGAATGTGAAAAAACATGTGATGTGACATAAGAGTGAACATTTCCTGCACTGTGATTTCACCAAAAAACATATTCAAATTATGTGTGTAACATTTAATTTCATCAAACAAAATTTTTACACAATTTCAATGACCAGAAAAACATTTAGAATCGAAAACCTCGAGCAGTAGGGTACCTTGTTTGCACCTGCAACATCATGCCTACTACATCTGCACTGTGATTGGACACTCTGATCGTGGCTGACTCGTGTTATGATTCATAGCCGTTTAAGGTACTTGGTAAACTTTGTGGTCATGGTCAGTGGCACATGCCAACTTTGTCAAGGCATTGCGCACAATAGCCGTGCCAAGCGATTGGCACGGTCATGCATATTAGATGTGCACCGTGATTGGGTACTCTGAATGTGGCTAACCTGTGTGATGGTTCGTAGAAGTTAAAGTCACTTGGTAAACTCTGTGGTCATGGTCAGTGGCACATGCCAATCATGTCAAAGCATTACGCACAATAGCCATGCCAAGCCACGGGTTTTTTACCTTGTTTATACCTGCAAGTTCATACATATTAGATGTGCACTGTGATTGGGTACTCTGACCATGACTGACTCGTGTTACGATTCGTAGAAGTTAAAGTCACTTGGTAAACTTTGTGGGCATGGTCAGTGGCACATGCTAACTTTGTCAAGGCATTGCACATAATAGCCACACCGAGCCACTAGTACTCTACCTTTTTTGTACCTGCAAGATCATGCCTAGTATATCTGCACTGTGATTGGACACTCTGACTGTGGCTGACTCGTGTTATGATCAATTGAAGTAAAAGTTACTTGGATACAGTTGTGGTCATGGTCAGTGGCACATGCCAACTTTGTCAAGGCATTGCGCACAATAGCCACACCGAGCCACCAGTATTCTACCTTGTTTACACCTGCAAGGTCATGCCCAGTATATCTGCACTGTGACTGGACACTCTGACCGTGGCTGACTCGTGTTATGATTCATATCCGTTTAATGTACTTGGTAAACTTTGTGGTCATGGTCAGTGTACATGCCAATTTTGTCAAGGCATTGCTCACAATAGCCGTACCAAACCACCGGTTTTTTACCTTGTTCATACCTGCAAGGTCATGCATATTAGATGTGCAGTGAGATTGGGCACTCTGACCATGGCTGACTCATGTTACGATTCGTAGAAATTCAAGTCACTTGGTAAAATTTGTGGTCACTGTCAGTGGCACATGCCACCTTTGTCAAGGTATTGCGCACAATAGCCACACCGAGCCACCAGTATTCTACCTTGTTTGCACATGCACGATCATGCCTAGTACATCTACACTGTGATTGGACACTCTGACCGTGGCTGACTTGTGTTATGATTCTTAGCCGTTTAAGGTACTTGGTAAACTTTGTGGTCATGGTCAGTGGCACATGCAAACTTTGTCAAGGCATTGCACACAATAGCCGTGCCAAGCCAACGGTTTTTTCCCTTGTTTATACCTGCAAGGTCATGCATATTACATGTACACTGTGATTGGGCCCTCTGAATGTGGCTGACTTGTGTTACGATTCGTAGAAGTTAAAGTCACTTGGTAAACTTTGTGGTCATGGTCAGTGGCACATGCCAACTTTGTCAAGGCATTGCGCACAATAGCCACACCGAGCTACCCGTATTCTACCTTGTTTAAACCTGTAAGGTCATTCCTAGTATATCTGCAATGTTATTGGACACTCTGAACGTGGCTGACTCGTGTTATAATTCATAGTCGTTTATTGTACTTGGTAAACTTTGTCGTCATGGTCAGTGGCACATGCCAACTTTGTCAAGGTATTGCGCATAATAGCCGTGCCAAGCCACCGGGTTTTCACCGTTTTATACCAGCAACATCATGCATATCAGATGTGCACTAAGATTGGACACTCTGACAGTGGCTGACTCGTGTTACGATTCGTAGAAGTTAAAGTCACCTGGAAAACATTGTGGTCATGGTCAGTGGCACATGCCAACTTTGTCAAGGCATTGCGTAGGATATCCGTGCCAAACCACCAGTTTTTGACCTTGTGTATACCTGCAAGGTCATGCATATGAGATGTGCACTGTGATTGGGCAGTCTGACCGTGGCTGACTTGTGTTACGATTCGTAGAAGTTAAAGTCACTTGGTAAACTTTGTGGTCATGGTCAGTGGCACATGCCAACTTTGTCAAGTCATTGCGCACAGTAGTCACACCGAGACACCAGTATTTTACCTTGTTTGTACATGCAACATCATGCCTCGTACATCTGCACTGTGATTGGACACTCTGACCGTGGCTGACTCGTGTTATGAGTCATTGCCATTTAAGGCACACTTTGTGATTATGGTCAGTGGCACATGCCAGCTTTTTCAAGGCATTGCGCACAATAGCTGTGCCAAGCCACCGGGTTTTTACCTTGTTTATACCTGCAAGGTCATGCCTAGTACATCTGAACTGTGATTGGGCACTCTGACTGTGGCTGACTCGAGTTACGATTCGTAGAAGTTAAAGTCACTTGGTAAACTTTGTGGTCATGGTCAGTGGCACATGCCAACTTTGTCAAGGCATTGCGCACAATAGTCGTGCCAAGCCAACGGTTTTTTACCTTGTTTATATCTGCAAGGTCATGCATATTAGATGTGCACTGTGATTGGGCACTCTGACCGTGGTTGACTTGTGTTATGATTCGTAGAAGTAAAAGTCACTTGGTAAACGTTGTGGTCATGGTCAGTGGCACATGCCAACTTTGTCAAGGCATTGTGCACAATAGCCACATCGAACCACCAGTATTCTACCTTGTTTGTACCTGCAAGGTCATGCCTAGTACATCTGCATTGTGATTGGACACTCTGGCCGTGGCTGACTCGTGTTATGATTCACAGCCGATTAAGATACTTGGTTAACTTTGTGGTCATGGTCAGTGGCACATGCCAACTTTGTAAAGGCATTGCGTACAATAGCCGTGCCAAGCCACCGGTTTTTAACCATGTTTATACCTGCAAGGTCATGCATATTAGATGTGCACTGTGATTGGGCACTCTGAATGTGGCTGACTCATGTGACGATTGGTAGAAGTTAAAGTCACTTGGAAAACTTTGTAGGCATGGTCAGTGGCACATGCCAACTTTGTGAAGGCATTGCGCACAATAGCCACACCGAGCCACCAGTATTCTACCTTGTTTGTACCTGCAAGATCATGCCTAGTACATGTGCATTGTGATTGGACACTCTGACCGTGGCTGACTCGTGTTATGATTCATAGCCGTTTAATGTACTTGGTAAACTTCGTGGTCATGGTCAGTGGCACATGCCAACTTTGTCAAGGCATTGCGCAGAATAGCCGTGCCAAGCCACCGGTTTTTCACCTTGCTTATACCTGCAATGTCATGCATATTAGAGGTGCACTGTGATTGGGCACTCTGACCATGGCTGACTCGTGTTACGATTCGTACAAGTTAAAGTCACTTGGTAAACTTTGTGGTCATGGTTAGTGGCACATGCCAACTTTGACAAGGCATTGCGCACAATAGCTACACCGAACCACTTGTATCTTACCTACTGCTTGAGGAATTCAACGATAGAGGTTTGCCTGATTATGAAACCTATGAATTAGATGGAAAAATTGGGTTCAGTATTATTTCTGGAATCCTAAGTGAACGAATTGACATTCAACTGACACATTAAATTCAACAAAAGGCCCAGGATCATTTTTGCAGGAATCCAATAATTAAACAACATATTCCATCGTACAAATAAATACTAAGGACCAGAGACGGGTCTAGGTGTGTTTCGTGTTGCGTGGGTTTTTCATTTTGTANTTCACGCCTATTTGTCGTTCCCTACCATGAATGACTCTACGGAGAATGTGAACAAACATGTGATGTGACATAAGAGTGAACATTTCCTGCACTTTGATTTCACCAAAAAACATATTCAAATGATTTGTGTAACATTTAATTTCATCGAACAAAATTTTGACACCATTTCAATGACCAGAAAATCATTTAGAATCGAAAACCTCGAGCAGTAGGGTACCTTGTTTGCACCTGCAAGATCATGCCTACTACATCTGCACTGTGATTGGACGCTCTGATCGTGGCTGACTCGTGTTATGATTCATAGCCGTTTAAGGTACTTGGTAAACTTTGTGGTCATGGTCAGTGGCACATGCCAGCTTTGTCAAGGCATTGTGCACAATAGCCGTGCCAAGCGATTGGCACGGTCATGCATATTAGATGTGCACCGTGATTGGGTACTCTGAATGTGGCTGACCTGTGTTACGGTTCGTAGAAGTTAAAGTCACTTGGTAAACTCGGTGGTCATGGTCAGTGCCACATGCCAATTATGTCAAA
The DNA here is from genome assembly GCA_023375785.1 of Penium margaritaceum. Taxonomy (NCBI): domain Eukaryota; kingdom Viridiplantae; phylum Streptophyta; class Zygnematophyceae; order Desmidiales; family Peniaceae; genus Penium; species Penium margaritaceum. The sequence continues at coordinate 11,864 of SZWC01007731.1, read as the reverse complement.
GCATTACGCACAATATCCATGCCAGGCCACCGGTTTTTTACCTTGTTTATACCTGCAAGTTCATACATATTAGATGTGCACTGTGATTGGGCACTCTGACCATGACTGACTCATGTTACGATTCGTAGAAGTTAACGTCACTTGGTAAACTTTGTGGGCATTGTCAGTGGCACATGCCAACTTTGTCAAGGCATTGCACATAATAGCCACACCGAGCCACTAGTACTCTACCTTTTTTGTACCTGCAAGATCATGCCTAGTATATCTGCACTGTGATTGGACACTCTGACTGTGGCTGACTCGTGTTATGATCAATGGAAGTAAAAGTTACTTGAATACAGTTGTGGTCATGGTCAGTGGAACATGCCAACTTTGTAAAGGCATTGCGCACAATAGCCACACCGAGCCACTAGTATTCTACCTTGTTTATACCTGCAAGGTCATGCCCAGTATATCTGCACTGTGATTGGACACTCTGACCGTGGCTGACTCGTGTTATGATTATATCCGTTTAATGTACTTGGTAAACTTTGTGGTCATGGTCAGTGGCACATGCCCATTTATCAAGGCATTGCGCACAATAGCCGTGCCAAGCCACGGGTTTTTTACCTTGTTCATACCTGCAAGGTCATGCATATTAGATGTGCACTGAGATTGGGCACTCTGACCATGGCTGACTCATGTTACCATTCGTAGAAGTTCAAGTCACTTGGTAAACTTTGTGGTCACGGTCTGTGGCACATGCCAACTGTGTCAAGGCATTGCGCACAATAGCCACACCGAGCCACCAGTATTCTACCTTGTTGGCACATGCAAGATCATGCCTAGTACATATACACTGTGATTGGACACTCTGACCGTGGCTCACTCGTGTTATGATTCTTAGCCGTTTAAGGTTTTTGGTAAACTTTGTGGTCATGGTCAGTGGCACATGCAAACTTTGTCAAGGCATTGCACACAATAGCCGTGCCAAGCCAGCAGTTATTTCCCTTGTTTATACCGGCAAGGTCATGCATATTAGATGTACACTGTGATTGGTCACTCTGAATGTGGCTGACTCGTGTTACGGTTCGTAGACGTTAAAGTCACTTGGTAAACTTTGTGGTTATGGTCAGTGGCACATGCCAACTTTGTCAAGGCATTGTGCACAATAGCCGTGCCAAGCCACCGGTTTTTTATCTTGTTTATACCTGCAAGGTCATGCATGTTAGATGTGCACTGTGATTGGGCACTCTGACCGTGGCTGACTCGTGTTATGATTCATAGAAGTTAAAGTCACTTGGTAAACCTTGTGGTCATGGTCAGTGGCACATGCCAACTTTGTCAAGGCATTGCGCACAATAGCCGCACCAAGCCACCGGTGTTTTACCTTGTTTGCACCTGCAAGATCATGCCTAATACATCTGCACTGTGATTGGACACCCTGACCGTGGCTGACTCGTGTTATGATCAATAGACGTAAACGTCCCTTGGATACAATTGTGGTCATGGTCAGTGGCACATACCAACTTTGTCAAGGCATTGCGCACAATAGCCACACCGAGCTACCAGTATTCTACCTTGTTTATACCTGTAAGGGCATGCCTAGTATATCTGCAATGTTATTGGACTCTCTGACCGTGGCTGACTCGTGTTATGATTCATAGCCGTTTAATGTACTTGGTAAACTTTGTCGTCATGGTCAGTGGCACATGCCAACTTTGTCAAGGCATTGCGCACAATAGCCGTGCCAAGCCCCCAGTTTTTAACCTTTTTATACCAGCAACGTCATGCATATCAGATGTGCACTATGACTGGACACTCTGACAGTGGCTGACTCGTGTTACGATTCGTAGAAGTTAAAGTCACTTGGTAAACATTGTGGTCATGGTCAGTGGCACATGCCAACTTTGTCAAGGCATTGCGCACAATATCCGTGCCAAACCACCAGTTTTTTACCTTGTGTATACCTGCAAGGTCATGCATATGAGATGTGCACTGTGATTGGGCACTCTGACCGTGGCTGACTCGTGTTACGATTCGTAGAAGTTAAAGTCACTTGGTAAACTTTGTGGTCATGGTCAGTGGCACATGCCAACTTTGTCAAGTCAGTGCGCACAGTAGCCACACCGAGACACCTGTAGTCTACCTTGTTTGTACCTGCAAGATCATGTCTTGTACATCTGCACTGTGATTGCACACTCTGATCGTGGCTGACTCGTGTTATGAGTCATAGCCATTTAAGGTACTTGGTAAACTTTGTGTTCATGGTCAGTGGCACATGCCAACTTTGTCAAGGCATTGCGCACAATAGCTGTGACAAGCCACCGGTTTTTTACCTTGTTTATACCTGCAAGGTCATGCCTAGCACATCTGAACTGTGATTGGGCACTCTGACTGTGGCTGACTCGTGTTACGATTCGTAGAAGTTAAAGTCACTTGGTAAACTTTGTGGTCATGGTCAGTGGCACATGCCAACTTTGTCAAGGCATTGCGCACAATAGTCATGCCAAGCCATTGGGTTTTTACCTTGTTTATACCTGCAAGGTCATGCATATTAGATGTGCACTGTGATTGGGCACTCTGACTGTGGTTGACTTGTGTTGTGATTCGTAAAAGTTAAAGTCACTTGGTAAACTTTGTGGTCATGGTCAGTGGCACATGCCAACTTTGTCAAGGCATTGCGCACAATAGCCGTGCCAAGCCACCGGTTTTTAACCATGTTTATACCTGCAAGGTCATGCATATTAGATGTGCACTGTGATTGGGTAATCTGAATGTGGCTGACCTGTGTTACGGTTCGTAGAAAATAAAGTTACTTGGTAAACTCCGTGGTCATGGTCAGTAGCACATGCCAACTTTGTCAAAGGATTGCGCACAATAGCCGTGCCAAGCCACCAGTTTTTACCCTTGTTTATACCTTCAAGTTCATGCATATTAGATGTGCACTGTGATTGGGCACTCTGACCGTGGCTGACTCGTGTGACGATTGGTAGAAGTTAAAGTCACTTGGTAAACTTTGTAGGCATGGTCAGTGGCACATGCCAACTTTGTGAAGGCATTGCACATAATAGCCACACTGAGCCACTAGTACTCTACCTTGTTCGTACCAGCAATATCATGCCTAGTATATCTGCACTGTGATTGGACACTCTGACCGTGGCTGACTTGTGTTATGATCAATAGACGTAAACGTCACTTGGATACATTTGTGGTCATGGTCAGTGGCACATGCCAACTTTGTCAAGGCATTGCGTACAATAGCTACACCGAGCAACCAGTAATCTACCTTGTTGAAAGCTGTAAGGTCATGCACAGTATATCTTCACTGTGATTGGACACTCCGACCGTGGCTGACTCGTTTTATAGTTCATAGCC
>SZWC01007730.1:74138-121237 GCA_023375785.1 Penium margaritaceum | reverse complement strand
GTTGGCCACTCACAACTCTGTGCCCTCTTGCCTCCCACACTCTTCACACACTCGTGTACAGATTGAGTGACAATGGTGCCACCTGGGGAGGTGTATGACGTGCCTATCCTGACTGGAGCCGTCGTCGCCCTCAAGCTTCTGCTGGACCCAGGAGTGCCCGTTGGCACAAATGCAACCATTGAATGATTCTCCATGATACTCTATGACTGTCTGTGATGCGGTGTATGCTAGGGCCCGTACATTCTCACTGCCGTGCCCTGCATCATGTTCTTCTGACTTGCATGGGATGGGGGAGCTGTATTTTCCCGGGTGCTGATCCCTAGGGGGCCACCGTGCCGGTCTTGGCCGTGCCTCGGTGAGAAGCCGCCCTCGGTTAATTCCGAGTGGTCGGGCTCGACCCCCGGGTGGCGGCACTAGCTCACTGGAGCGTCATGCTCGAGGTGAGCGCGTGCTCACCGGTACTAGGCTCGCTCGCTCCCCTTCCTCTCTCTTGTCTTGAGTTTGAGTGCAAGTGTTGAAAGTTACCTGCCGCATCCATGGCTTGTCCCGCTCGTCTGAGCTCCTTGCCCACTCGGCTCTTGCCACACTAGGACTAGCTAACAAAGGAAGGTTCCTAGTAACTACTGGTATCAGAGCGAGTGAGACCTATCTTCCTCACCGCTCCTCGATCCTGGTCCGTACTCCTCGCGGCCGTAGTCTTTCGCGGCCCATGCATCATCACCGCCATTCTCCCGGCAGCCTCCGTTCTCATCTCCCGCATTCTGCAGCAGCCATCTGGGCTGCATCATCTCCTCTCGGCTGTGGCGGGTCTCCACCTCTTGGAGTCTTGCGTTGGCTACTCACTCCGCTTGCGCGCACACGCAGACTCTCCATGCCGGCAGCGAGGCCGCAGCAGCCGTCTGAGCTGCCATGTCGTCCTACTCGCGTCGTACTGCACCCGATTGCCTCGCACTCCTCCATAGCCACTCTGGGATGTAGGTGAGGTCGTGCGTGGTACTTGTGGGCAGGAATCACCCTATCTTGCCCTCAGCGCTCTCTCGCTGCATCCCGCTCTATCGCGCTGCCTTATGCTGCTCTCCCCGCAACCGCACTGCACTTGACTACGTCATCTCCCTCTGCCGCCACTCTCGGCTGCTTCTGAAGTTGCCTGGAATTGGGCGTACTTACAGCCCTCTATGTGCCCTCGGCAACTCCACGCTGCTTGTGGTGCTCTCTCTTGGTGCATTCTGTCGCCCGTGCGGGTTCATCACACCAGCAGTCACTTCTCACTGGCATTCTCAGGTGCCCGGCACACGTGGGTGGTTCTCTTGACTCTCCACTGCTGCTTGCTGCCATTGGCTGCACCCAGATTCTCTCCTGCCCCCCAGCTGCTTCTGCAGCTGTAACCGTCACCCTGGATTCTCCACCACGTGACGGAACCCCTGACGAGGAGCTCGACTCTTCCCGGACTGCCGAGCAGTACGCTGACAACAGGTGGGAGGACCCAAGGGACTACAACCCTCCTCCACCTCCAGACACAGATACTCCCCTCTGGTTTCGCATGCTCGACTCCAGCTACTGGCGAAATGACATAGAGAGGGCAGAAGCTGTGCGTGAAGCGGAGATCAACCGGCAAGTGTACACCGCGGACGACCTGCCACCGTCTCCCCCTCGTCCTACGACCATGCAACCCACAGCCGATACCTCACCATTCACATCTTCATCTACCCCTCACACCACTACTGATCCTTCTCCCGCTGCTGCCGCATCTGCTGCACCGCTTCTAACTCAAGAAGTGCCAGGCATCATTCCTGTACTCCCAGTCCACACAGACCCCATTGGTCTGGCAGGTTCCGTACTTGACGCAGCAGCTGGGACAGCAGCGACCTTTGCTGCAACTGCTCGTGCCTGCAGGGCCCCTACTCAGACTGCACTCGGTCGTGCAACCGAAGCGTACGCCCAGACAGCAGCCTCACTCACGCTGATTGCAGCAGCTGCAGCAAACGTCGCCACCCAGATCACAGCAGCAGCAGCTTCTGTCGCAACTGCGGCCTCCACTGCTGCTGACTCCACTGATGCCGCCGTCGGCTCCATTCGCGCCTCCACTGCAACAGCTGTCCTGACCCCCACGGGTGCTCCACGCGAGCTGACTCCACACGTCGTCATAGGGGTTCTTGTGGCATCTGCATCTGCAGCGGTGGCCGGAGCCACTGTCACAGGCCTTCTGTGCCTGACTGTGGCGACTACAGGGTGGGTCGCGGTGCTCTTCTCCTCGGCAGCAGCTGTGGTGGCTCCTCTCTTCTCCCTCCTGTCCCATCACCAGTGCGGTGAGATCACATCTCTCTATCCCCTCTCTCTTCACCTCCTCTGAACTCTACCTCCTCTTGTTCATCCCTTCTCTCATCATGCCTGGACCGGAGGATAAGCTAGAGGCCCTTGAGGCCGCCCTTAGTGAAGCTCAAGCTGAGCGTAGAAAAGCGCAGGATGAGCTTGACCGTGAGCGTGACGCGCAGCAGGAATTGGCCGCAACAGTAGCCTCACTCGTGTTCGAACGTCTCCGCTCTATCCCAGCCTTTGCCGTAGCTATTCCTGCTGACCAATTAGGGTCCGCGGGCTCCTCAGCTCCGCGGGGTGGCGGTGTCGCCAATGCCTCTGCTCCCGCTCTCTCTGCTGGAACAGCCTCTGCTGGCTTTCTCCCACCAGCACGGCAAAAGGACTTTGAGACCCCGCCACCGCACTTCACCCCCAAGCTCACCTTTACCTCCTGGTAGACGCGCTTCAGTGCGTGGGCTCAGGGTGAATTGTTGTGGGAGTATTACTCCCCTGCTAAGCCGCCGTTTGTGCCCCAACCAGCGGAGGCTGCCCGTGCTGTACGGGCCCTCATCAATGCAGGTCCCGAGAACCTTCTCGATGACATCGGTACATACAACGCTGACCCTATCCGAGGGACTGCTGCTGATCCTGTGGGCGCTTATGCACTCATTCGCCGCCGCAAGACTATCACCGGGCACGCCGCTCAGAGTGCCCTCACCGTGCAGTTCAACACCTTGCAGATGCGGGTGGACGAATCTGCAAACGAGTACTGGGCGTGCAGTCTACGCCTACTACGAGACCTTGGCAAAGCTTCCCCAGGTCCTCTCTCAGCCTGTCTCTCTATCGTTGCTGGCCTCATTCCTGAGTTGTCTGATCTATATCTCCATGTCTCCCAGGCTGAGCTCGAGCGCCTTGCCTCTGCACCTGTCCCCGCTGATGCCCCACCGAGGATTGGCCCTCTCTTTGATTTCACTACTGCACGTCTCACTGACTGGTGGAACGCCCTCCAGAACAAACGCATGCACCGCGCCGCCATCGCAGCAGGTGCTATCTCCTCACCCCCTGCCTCCACCGCAGTCTCTTCCACTACCCCATCTCAGGCTTCAGTGCACTCCACCCAAGGTGCCTCTCGCGGCGGTGGCAGTGGATCAGGCTCCGGCCGTGGCGGCGGGCGTGGGGGCAAGGGACGTGGGGGTGGCCGTGGCGGCAAGGGCTCTTCCTTACCCGTTGCTGACGTCACCTGCTGGAACTGCGGCGCGACCGGTCACTCTGCACCCAAGTGCCCTGCCCCCCGTGATGACGCACGCCTTGCTTCCTCCATGCGTGCACATTGGGCGCGCACCGGTGTTGCATCATCCTCTGCTACCGCTGCAGTGACTGTCTCGCCCTCCTCGTCGTCCTCATCTGCCTCGGCCCTGACCACAACACTCGCTCCCGTTCAGCCGACGCCGTCTCCCCTCAGTCCCTGGGGCTGGGTGCCTCCACCGTCTGGTCCCTATTACGGGCCCCCGTCTTCCCACTACTCCGTCCCTCCTTGGGCTCGTGATGACAACTACTACTCCGATCGCTCCTCTGACCGCTCCTCCGAGCGTTCCTCTGATCGCCGAGACGAGGAGCGCACTCTTGAGCGACGCCTGGCCGGGCTCCTTCACCTTCGCTCTCAGGGAGGTGAGAGTATGAGTGGCCATTCTGTTGTGTTGTCCTGTGAGTCCGATGTCACCCTTCGCGGTCCCTCCTCTGGTGGTGTGCAAGGGGAGTTGGCTGATGACCGTGCTTGGATTGAGGACTGGCAATCTCACACCCTGCCTTCTCGTCTTGGTTCTTCCTCTTCCTCCTCCTATCGTGCCACTGTTGCAGTCTGTCTCGTCCTCCCCTCCACTCGTGCCTCCCCTGGCCTCTGGATCATTGATTCTGAGGCCACCCATCACATGACCTCTTGTCGTTCCTCCTTCGTGTCTCTTGGGCCCGTGCAGTCTGTGCGCTCTGTCCGAACTGGCTCCGGTCAACTTCTCCCTGTCCAGGGAGTTGGTGTCGTCCGTTTTCTTGGCCCCGGCGGGACTGTGTACCTTCCTGATGTTCTGTATGTCCCGGACCTTGAGGTCAGCCTTCTCTCTGTGACCACTCTTGACGATCAAGGCATGAACTTCTCGTCCAGCCGCGGCCTTGCCTCCATCTCTCTCCGCTCCTCTGGCCATGTTGTTCTTCGTGGTGTGCGCTGTGATCGTCTTTTCCGTGTTCCACTCACGTTGCCCTCGTCTTCCGCTGCCTCTGCTTTTGTTCATGTCGCCCTTTCTCTGTCACCTGACCACGCTGCCCTCCTGCATCGTCGTCTCTGTCACATTCACACTGCCGCAATCCAGCGCCTTCTTCGTCTCCAGCCTGCTCATGGCCTTGACCCTGCCATTTTCTCTCCTCCCTGCACAGCCACTTGCCTTGATTGCGCCACTGGCAAGATGCACCGTTCCCCTTTCTCCACCTCTGAGTCCACTACCTCCCAGCCCCTTGACTTGGTGCATGCCGACGTCATGGGCCCCCTATCCCACGACTTTTTGGGCGGCCTTGGTCGGTACGTTCTGTGTCTCACTGATGACTTCTCCCGTTACCGCTGGGTCTTTGCCCTGAAACACAAAAGTGAGGTCACCGACGTTCTCGAGTCCTGGCTTCCTCAAGCAGAGTGTGCGTGTCAGCGCTCCTTGCGTGTGTTTCGCAGTGACCGTGGGGGTGAGTTCTATGGTCCCACGTCCCGCTTTCTTGAGTCTCGTGGTGTCCGACTTGAGTCCACTACGCCGTACACACCCTAGCAAAATGGTGTCTCTGAATGCTGGAACCGCACTCTTGCTGACGGTGTTCGCTCTCTCCTCTCTACCTCTGGTCAGTCTCATCTCTTTGCCTTCGAGGCTATGTCTTACATGACTTGGGTCTGGAATCGCATTTGGCATGGACCCCTTCCTCACACTGTCACCCCCTTTGAGCGATGGACTCGTCGGCGTGTTGACCTTCGTCTTGCCCGTGTTTGGGGGTGCCTTGCCTCCGTCTGGATCCCCTCCGACCAACGGAGTGGTAAGTTGTCTCCTCGTGGTCGCCTTTGCATCTTCCTTGGTGTCTCACCCTTCTCCAAAGCCTGGCGCTTCTAGGATCCTTCCCGCTGTCGTGTCGTTGAATCTCGCGATGCTCTGTTTTTTTAACATCTGTTCGAACGTGACGCTCCCCGCTTTGGTGGGTCCCTCTCTCCGCCTCTTCGGGGTGGGGGTGGTGATTCTCTGCCCTCAGGGCCTCCTTTTTCCCCCTCGGTGCGTCCCTCCGTCCCCTCTGTCCCCTCTGTTCCCTCCTCTACTTCCCAGGGCCCCTCGCTGCCCGTGGTCCCTTCTCTGGTCTCCTCACCGTCCACGGTGCCCGTGGCCTCACCGAGTTCCTCAGGCTCCCCTACCGGCTCAGGCTCAAGCTCCCCTACCGGCTCAGTCTCCCCTGCCGTCTCCTCCTCTGATCCCAGAGGAGACTCGCCGCCTTACCCTGTCTCCTCGGAGTCCCCTCCTGTGTCCTCTTCTCCACCTGATGTAACTGGTCCTGCTGCTCCTTCTGTGCGGGCTCCGCCCATTCCCCCAGTCTCACCCTACACGCGCGGTGGTCGCCTTCGGGCTCTTCCCACTCAGTCTCAACCTGTCGTCTCTGGTGACCCTGGCCTTCGTGCTCTTGGCCTGTCCACCACCACTGGCCTGTCCACTGCCACTTCTGTTGTCCATCCCAGCACAGCACTTGGATACTCACTTGTTGAACAGGAATTTCACTCCGCAGTGACCTCCTCTGCAGCCGGGTACGTTGCCTCTTGCTTTGCAGCCGCCGGCCTCTCTCCCCTTCCTCCTGAACCCCAGACTGTTCAGGCAGCGCGCATCGCCACTGACTCCCCGTTGTGGGAGCAAGCCATGAAGGCCGAACTTGATGCCCTGTCTGAGCATGGGGTGTATGAGCTCGTTGATCTTCCCCCTGGCCGCAAGGCAGTTGCTGCCAAATGGGTGTATCGTCGCAAGCTGAACCCAGACAACTCAGTCGAACGGTACAAGGCTCGCCTCACGGCAAAAGGGTTCTCTCAGATCCCTGGTATCGACTTTGACGAGACCTTTGCCCCGGTCGGCCGTTACACCACTGCCAGAGCCCTGCTCAGCCTAGTTGCTCAGCATGACTGGGAACTTGAGCAGATGGACGTCAACAATGCCTTCCTGCATGGTAAGTTGGATGAGGAAATCTACATGGTCCAGCCACCTAGCTTCTTTGATGGCACGAACCGGGTTTGGCGCTTGCGCAAGGCCCTCTATGGCCTCAAACAGTCCCCACGGTGTTGGAACCAAGAGATCACAGCCACCCTTGAAAAAGGGGGTTACAAGCGGAGTGCTGTGGATCCGGCCCTTTTCCTTGGTCCCTCCACCAAGCCGCTTGTTGCCATTCTTGTCTATGTGGATGACCTTCTCATTGCCTCTCCCGACGTTGCGGCTGTGGCTGCCGCCAAGTCTCTGCTTCAATCAGCGTACAAGATGAAGGACCTTGGTCCAGCCCGTGTCTTCCTAGGGATGGAGTTGGAGCGTGATCGTGCACGTCGTGTCTTGCATGTGCATCAGGCTGCGTATGTGCATAGCCTGGGGGAGCGCTTCGCCCCACTCCTCACCTCCATTCCCACCGCTTCCACTCCCATGACACCTGCTGGTCAGTCCCACCTGAAGTCGCTTGATCTCACCAAACTGGGGAAGGCGGTGGATGTGACCGACTACCTTCGAGTTATTGGTTCTTTAATGTACCTCGCCACCACCACGCGGGCGGATGTTGCGTTTGCTATGAACTTCTTGTCCCAGTTCTCACAGTGCCCTCGTGAGCGCCACTTTGAGGCAGCGTTGCGAGTGGTACGGTACGCTCTCTCCACCCCTCGTGTCGGACTGCTTTTTCGTTCACAGCCCTCTGTCGTGGTGGATGGTTTCACAGACAGTGATTGGGCGCATGACTCTGATGCCCGCAGCCGCACAGGGTACATTTTTCTGGCCGGTGGCACTACAGTTTCCTGGAAAAGTGGCAAACAAGGGTGCGTGGCACACAGCACTGCTGAGGCTGAGTATGCTGCTTTGGGTGCAGGCACGTGTGAAGCTGTCTGGCTGTGTCGCTTGCTGCAGCAGTTACGTGTTCCCATCCGTTGTATCACTCTGTGCTGTGATAACCAAAGCACGAAGGCCATTGCTGAGAACAGTGGCATGCATCATTCACGCACCAAACACATCAATGTGGAGCATCATTTTGTTCGTGAGTGCATTGCTGCTGGCATTGTCCAGATCGCTTGGGTGGATACACGGTCACAGAGAGCTGACTTTCTCACAAAGGCCCTCAGTTGTAATGTCTTCAAGAGTGCTGTTCACTCCGCGGGTCTCATCAATCCACATGATCCAGGATGATCGTTGGTGCTTCCTTCCTCTCGTCTCTTGTGCTCACATTCGTGTTTGTCTCCTATGTGTGTGGGTTGCTTGTCTGCGGGTCATGGGGGAGTGTTGAAGTTTGTTGGCCACTCACAACTCTGTGCCCTCTTGCCTCCCACACTCTTCACACACTCGTGTACAGATTGAGTGACAATGGTGCCACCTGGGGAGGTGTATGACGTGCCTATCCTGACTGGAGCCGTCGTCGCCCTCAAGCTTCTGCTGGACCCAGGAGTGCCCGTTGGCACAAATGCAACCATTGAATGATTCTCCATGATACTCTATGACTGTCTGTGATGCGGTGTATGCTAGGGCCCGTACATTCTCACTGCCGTGCCCTGCATCATGTTCTTCTGACTTGCATGGGATGGGGGAGCTGTATATTCCCGGGTGCTGATCCCTAGGGGGCCACCGTGCCGGTCTTGGCCGTGCCTCGGTGAGAAGCCGCCCTCGGTTAATTCCGAGTGGTCGGGCTCGACCCCCGGGTGGCGGCACTAGCTCACTCGAGCGTCATGCTCGAGGTGAGCGCGTGCTCACCGGTACTAGGCTCGCTCGCTCCCCTTCCTCTCTCTTGTCTTGAGTTTGAGTGCAAGTGTTGAAAGTTACCTGCCGCATCCATGGCTTGTCCCGCTCGTCTGAGCTCCTTGCCCACTCGGCTCTTGCCACACTAGGACTAGCTAACAAAGGAAGGTTCCTAGTAACTACACCGGCAGCCCTGTGGGCTTGTCGGGAGGTAGGAGAGTTTTTTTTGTGGGTTGAGACCTGTGCACCCGGTGGACTGTACCGGTGCGACGAGGAGACCCGATAGTTGTAGTAGGGCTTCCAATGTTCGGAAAGCCGTTTTGGATGTCTGGACGTTGATTTCAAGTTTTTCTAGCACTGCTCATATCTTCTCGGTGGTTGAGACTCGGGCACTCGGAGAGCTGTTCCGGTGCCTTGAGGAGACCACCTTTGTTTGTTGTTGTGGTGTATGCAATGTGTTCTACCCGCTGACTCGTTTGGGTCCAGCGGGGGTGACGGGGCCCCATGCGGCTAGCGCCCCTACATAAGCCCGCTAGGGGCTCAGTTGTAAACTCTCCTTGTTCTTTCATATCATGAGTTCTAGACTAAGCCAAGTTTTCGCTGCACTCACACACAGAGCTCATGTTCGTTTGCATGGGCCTGGATGCCCTAAATAATTTCCAATTTTGTATCATAACACAGGGGGGCGTGTGAGCAACAGAAGTAGAAGAATCATTAGCAGTGGACGGAACGCAAAGAGAACGTGCCACGTGGCGCCACGCCGGCAGCAGTAGGAGCAGTAGCAGCGGAAGCAAGAGCTACAGTAACAACTACAGCAGTTGTACCCGTCGCAGCAATTGCTGCTGTTGTAGGAGTGCCTCGCAACCCTCCTCCGAGGGTTCCCCTCGGAAGGGCCCCCTCGAGCCCCCACAAGGAGCCCCCTCGGAGGGGGTCTGTGGGCCCTTCGAGCCCCCCCTTCCGGAGGGGACCCTCGGAGGGCCTCGTCGAGCCCTCTACGAGGGGCCCCTCGGAGGGACCCGTCGGCCCCGTCGGTTGACGGACGGAGGAGGGGGTGGACCCCCCCACCTCTTGAGCCCCTCCCCTCTCACTCGTTCACTTGCTCACTTGCTTGCTCGTTTTTTAAGCGAGCGAGCAGAGGAGCGAGGGGGGGCGCGTTGAAATCGCCCCGTTGTTTTTCATCCCCCCCACCAATCATGGCCTGCCCCCATTTTAGGGGGCAATCCAGGGTTTGGGTGAAGGGCAAACCCGGTGCGAGCAGAGAGAAAAAACGAAAACAATAAACGACGAGCAGTTGAGAAAAAAAAGGTGGGGGTTGGCGGCAAGAAGAAGAGGGAGCAAGAGAACTAAAAAAAAAGTGGCGGATGAAGGCAAACAAAAAAAGGGGACTGAGGGCAAGAAAAAAACATTATATATATATGAATAAATTGTGCAAGGCCATAGAATAGCCCGACATCAAACCGACACCTGCAATGGCAGCAACCACTGCAGCAAAAGCAGTGTTCGTAGCAGCAGTTGCGGCGGTTGCAGCAACGCTTGCATTTTCGCCTTCCCAACCCACAGTAGATTGTGTTGTCAGCCCTGATCTTCGGCTCAAGACGCGTCATGGACTTGCGTCTTCTTGGGGCCCGTGGATTGGTGCGCACACTTCAATCCGTAGGATCGACGACGGATTTGAGTCTGTGCATCTCCAAGGGCTGGGTTGTCTACATCTTGGAGCAGCAGCCACACCTATCGCCGCCACCCTTTCTGTTCCTGGAGCAGTGTTCGCTCCATCGGTGGCAGCAGCATTACTAGCCTCAGCTAGTCAAACTCCATGCTTAGGGCGTACTGTGGTAGTGCAGCTCGCCACGTCTGGTCATGTTTGCTGACCGTTGTGCCTTGACCTCAGGAGTGATAGTACGTACTGGTCTCACCCTCTCCCGTGGCTCGGTGTTTACCACGATGAGTAGGTGCCCTCGGCACATATCCATCGTCCAGCGCACGAGATGAGTACGCACACATTTGAGCAGGCGCCTTGGGTGTTCGTCTGCTGTTACGGTGGTGATGGACGTCATGGTTGGCGTCGTTGTTGGACGTGCCCTTCCGACTGGCATCCACCTTGGCTTCATCCTTGTCGGAGCCAACGTCCTCCACAGCATACGGATCTGCCAACATTGGTAGATCCCCTAGGTGGACCTCTGGCGACCTTATTTGCCGAGATTCGCGGCCTGAGGCAGATGGTGTAGTAGCTTTGTGACGTCGTCGTCACTGAAAGTGCTTCTACTACTAGTTCGTCGAAGGCCTCTTCGATCAGTTCTCATTCATCCTCTCCTCCTTCCTCATCCGATGGTGTCCCTTCAGCTCCACCTGCCAGCCAGTCCCAGGCTGCCACCATCCTTTCTATCCTCCACTCTCCTATGACCACGATATCACCGCGCGATGACATGCCTTTATGTAGTCGTTCCATTCATGTGTCCCCGCAGCGTCGGTGTCAGTGCTCTGCACGCCGTGATCTCGCCAGTTTTGATACATCATCTACCTCCTCGGCTTGCGTTGCTATACCTGTCGAGGGAGAGTGTGGTCACCGTGCATTGCCTGTTGTGACCGTAACTATAGGATCTCCACTTGCGCGGGGCCGTGGTGCCCGAGAGTCAGCTCAGAGAGATTCAGACGATACGGCGACAGTACATGACGTGGAGTCTGATCCTGAGATTGCGATTATGGTGGAGATTTGCTTGTCATCGAGCTCCATGTTCAAGCTGAATCCAGATCTTCCGTAGCATCAAGTTACATCAGGCGGAGCGCAGGCATGGCATCCTTGGCTAGGGCCATTCGTGGCTCGGACTGGTGGCGGTCCAGCGGTGGCACATGAGTCCCGTACAGATCGGGATGCGTCTATCCGACTTTTGGGGGAGAGTGTGCAGCAGACTCACACTAGTCCGACAGATGTTGCAGTGCTTGGGACGTGCATGTCATCGAGGTCGACATCTATGCTTGAGTAGGAGGCGGATCTTTTGCTGCAGCAGGTTGTATCAAGAGGAGTGCAGGTCCCGCATGCCTGGGCGGTGCCACTTGCGACTCCGACTGGTAGCGGCCTAGCGGTGGCACAGGAGTATCGTGCGGATCCGGATGCCCCATACAGATTTCCAGGGGCATTGGCACACAAGACTCACACCAGTACGACGGCGGTCACAGTGCATGAGCAGAGTCAGCCGCCTGGTCTTTTAGAGGTTGAGGCATTCGTGAGAGCATCAATTGTGAGAGATGTTACTGGGATAAGTGTTGCATTAGACACAGCAGGCTCCACCGTGTCATCTGCGCTACCTAAGGACCAGCTTCAGCGTGAGGAGTCGCCCATGTTTCCGGGGTTTACAGGTTCCCGTACACACGACGGTGCAGCGACACACATGACAGAGTCAGGCGCTGGTCCTCACTCCATTATCATGCAGGTGGCAACGACCAGCCTTCCCTACGAGACGGTGCACGAGCACCGGCTGTGCTTGCTGGTCGCCTTGACATGCATTGTCAAGCTAGAGCCTTGCACATCTCTGTCCACTACGATGGTAGTCGAGGATAGTGGAGCAGATCCGTACTCGCGGATGGAGTCACCTCGTCAGCAGGATCTGAGTTATGCCCTCTCGTGTTCACCTATGGGTGACCCTGCTGATCACATTGACGCTGAGAGTGGTAGTACGTGCATGGACGACATTTCCACATGCTCCAAAGACTTTGATGACTCCTCGTTCTCCTTCTCTCTTGGCATACGACCGCTCATTCCTCCTTGTGTGACAAATACGAGTTATGGTGTGGATGCGACACCTGTAGCTGCATGTGATGTTCTAGCGTCTCAGTAAATTGCGCATTTGGTTGACCCCTAGGAGGATATGGTAGCACCGGCTCCATCGTCTTCACCAACAGAGATGCAGATGGAGTTGTACTTGCAAGTTCTACTGTGTGTATGTGCAGCATCCAGTGAGGCAGAGTTCAACCTACGCGAGGCAGACATGGGCCACCTCCACATGTCCGAGGAAGATTACGCTGACTTGAATGAGCGTGTAGTGATGCTACAGTGGGAGGTGATGGTAGCGCATGAGCAATTCTCAGAGGAGGGGAGCATCACTACTATTGGCACGAGCTTTCCGCCACCAGCATCTGGCACACCTGTACTCGGGGAGGACCTTGTACCAACATTGAGTATGACGTCCGCTGGAGACACTGTCACAGGAGAGGTGAGCATGCCTTCGGTTTCCGCCATCCTCGTTCTTGTCGATTCCATCATCGCTCCTCCTCTTTCTACTGCTGCCATCACGCACCTTCATCCACCCAACTTAGCTGCTCCATTGTTACCTTCGTCCATGAGTGGTGATCCAGTTCGTCGCTCCAGCCCTCCTCTTTTGGCCGTACACCCTTGTGCCTCAAGGTGCTCTATCCTGTCTCAGAGGCCAACTCCGCCACCTCATCCACGCTCGCGTGCTGCTCACACATTTCCTTTCCTCTGGCTTACACAGATGCATCGCAGTAGAGCGGTGAGAGGAGAGATTGTGAGTTGGGACCCTTCGTGGTCACGCGAGGAGTGGTACACTCCAGGTGATGCGTATTGACGTGAGGAGTCATAGTCGGAGACACAACTTTGTCTTTGAGCGTGGGAGCCGACTCGTACGTGACAAGGTGAGCTATCTCTGCATGATGGAGAGACCATATGGCTTAGGATTTTTTCAGCTATGGCATCAGCATTGCCATCGAGGACATCGCCAGCAGGTTCATCTGCCCAGGGGGAGTGTTGTGTGGACCTCGACCTGACGTGCCGTCACGGGAGATGCATGGCGAGGGGTCCATGCTCAGCTATGAGCATACTACAGCACGCGTCGTGTGGCTCATGACATGTGCCTGCATAGCTATAGGTATATGATAGCACTCTGTTGGTCGAGACCCGGACACCTGGTCAGTTGTACCAGTGTCACAAGGAGACCATGTGATCGTGTGTTTTGGTGTGTGGTCATACTATGTGTGGCATGTGCATGCCAACTGGTTTGCTCATAGTGGTCGAGACCCAGACGTGTGGTGAGCTGCACCTGTGTTACGAAGAGACCCCCAATGATCCTATGTGTTCATTGATGGTACTATTATGGCCGGTATACAGACACCTATTTGATTGCTTGTAGCGGTCAAGACCCGGGCACTGGTACCGCCAGTGTCACGAGTAGACCCTCTTTTTGTCTGACATGTGTATGATGTGAATTACACTATTTTGTGCGCGTTTGCATCACTCCTCTCATGGTCGAGACCCAGACACTTGGTGGGATGTGCCAGTGCCTAGGGAGACCTTAGATGGGTAGCAGATGTGTGTGTGTGTGTATGTGTGTGTGTGTGTGTGTGTGTGTGTGTGTGTGTGTGTGGTTGACTGGTGCAGATTGTGATTTGGCATACCTTGTTATTCAATGCCTTCATTTGTTCATTTGTTCTGGTGTGGATGGCTATGTCAGCCAGGGGGGGTGTTGGTTTGTGTGGCTACCACCCTTTAGGACCGACGTCCATGGATTATCCATTTACCCACATTGGTGGTGTATGGTAGAGGAGGGCGTGACGACACGACGGGTCTCCAGACTGTACCGAGACTTCTCTAGCACCTACGACAGCACCGACGAGAGGCGGTCGATGCGTTCCCGCAGCCCTATGGGCTTGTCGGGAGGTAGGAGAGTTTCTTGGTGGGTTGAGACCAGCGCACCCGGTGGATTGTACTGGTGCGACGAGGAGACCCGACAGTGGTTGTAGGGCTTTCGATGTTTGGAAAGCCGTTTGGGATATCTGGATGCTGATTTTGAGTTTTTCTAGCACTGCTCGTATCTTCTCGATGGTCGAGACCCGGGCACTCGAGGAGACCACCTTTGTTGTTTTTGCAGTGTATGTAGTGTGTTCTCCCCGTTGAATCGTTTAGGTTCAATGGAGGTGACGGGGCCTGGTGCGGCTAGCTGCCGACGCCCCTACATAAGCCCGCTATGGGCTCATATGTAAACTCGTTCTTTCATATTATGCGTTCCAGAGTTGGCCAATTTTTTGTCATTTTGCACTCCACTCACACACAGAGCTCATGTCCACTTTTGCATGGGCCTGCATGCCCTAATCAATTTCCAATTAAAAATACAATGGTGCCCATCATTTGGGTCGATACATCAATGGTGTCTGTAGTCAAAAACAAAAAGACGGCGATGTCCATAGCTGAAAACGATGTCATCGGTGTTCATAGTCGAAAACGAAATCACAACGGTGCCGTTGTTTTCCATTGAGCAAGCAAAAAAGGAATAACATGACAACTGTATCCATTATTCGGCCGAAGTATTCGATTGTGAACGACCTGCATATCCTAAACAAACGGTGCATGTTGACAAGTTGTCTTGACAGCCCGTGGTTTGTTCTGTCGTTTACCGTTGTAAGTCATGGAGTTCTGTGAAGCTTGAGCCATGGATGTATGCCGGTTTTTTTGTGCTGGAGGCGACCTTTGCGTATCGCATGGAAGAGGACAGTGTAATTGCCAATGAAGGATGGCACATTGAACTGGAAACCTAGACTAGAGCGGCGTGTTGAGGCTGCAACATCGCTAGAGTAGGCATGGCCCCATGCTTGTTGCTTTGCACTACTGCCCCCTTCCGGTGAAATGAGTTTCTGAGAGAGAAACAACATGCTGAGGAGTTCGTGCCAAAAAGGTAGTGGAAACTGAAAAGAACTGATTAGCAACCAAGAATGAACAACAATGGGATAACCTTCTAAGTTCTAGCCCCCCCCCAGCTATGTAGAGCTTGTTAATCAGCTTTCTAGCCAATCGGAAAAGTTACCAATTCTCTGGCCGGTACGGTTTTCTTGCTAAGCCCTACCAGTGGCCAACAACCCAACACCCTGGCATCGTCCGTTTTGCCTGAAAATCGGACTACACCATAACACCAGTGCTGCAAATGCAGTGGTGTGGTCAAAATCATCTAAAAAAACAGCAGAGAGGAGCTATGGCCAACTAGACCCACGCAACGTTTACACAAGTCTCCAATAACAACAGTTCCCGATCAACATGGAACTTGGACCCTCTGGAATACATGATTCTACAGGCGCAATGGTGTAGTCGGATCCAGCATTCCATGGATGCAGACAACATCTCCAATATCAGTGAAAACCTGCGGCACGACCGCCGAGGAGGCCTGCCGATGGAGCTGAGCACATTGACCGTCAAAGGGAGGAGGCTCCAACAAACTGTGTGTAGGCCTGAACATGCGTTGGCTCCACCAGACGACACTCGAGTATCGTAGTGTCTTGTTGTCAGTCATCTGCGTGCTAATGTGCACAAGCCGGGAGGACACAATCAACAGAGCACAATGAGAGATGCTTGACAACCAACACTCCTCCATGACTCACAGGCGTAGTGCACATGGACGGGCACAGATTAGAGAGACAAAACGAGCACGGATAGAGTGAGAAAGGAACTCACGGACCCACACCAACAGCGCTCACAACCTTTTTGAACCAGTCACATTTAAGTACCTTGGTCAAGAAGTCAGCCAGCTGACGTGCTGTCTCAACCGACACAATGTTGATGTTGCTGTCGTGCAACATTGAACGTAAATAGTGATTCTCGACATTGATGTGCTTTGTACATGTGTGATGCACACCGTCATTGTCGGTGACCATGAAGCTATGGCACTCTCACTGTCACAGTGCAATGTGATGGACGTGACTGGCTGACGCAGCTCAGACAACAGGCAACACAGCCACACGCTCTCACATGCGCCAGAACCAAGGGTCACATACTCAGCCTCAGCAATACTTCATGCAATACAACCTTGCTTGCCACTACGCCAGGAAAAAGCCATGCCACCAACAAGAAAGATCCAGTTAATACAACTCTTACCGTCCGGACTGTCGGCCCAGTCATTGTTGGTGTAGCCCTCCGCAACAACGGATGGCTGTCAACGGAACATGAGGCATCACCATGGGGTCAAGATGACATAACGCAGTATTCGGATCACGGCCTCAAAGTGGGGGTGACGCGGCTCCTAAGAGAACTAGGCCAAGAGGTTGACGGCGAACGCAATGTCTGGACGCGTCATCGTCGTCGGGAACATTAGTGACCCAATAACACAAAGATACGAGGTCACGTCTACTGGCTCCTCCACCACAACTAGATCAGAGCTCTTCCGCATTGCCTGACTATCGAGCGACATGGGTGAGGATGCTCTCGGCACGAGGGACAGGTCCTCCGCGAAGTGCCCGGACAAGGTCTAGACATTGGTGGCCGGATGGATGTATGGGACACCCATGGAGAGATCATGCTCGAGCTCCATGCCTGAGAAGACTCGTGCTGACCAGAGGCCATTCATCTCGTAGGTGGGGTGCAGCAAGTCCTTGACATTCTGGATGGCAGCTGCATCCGGCGACGCTATGAGCAGCTCGTCGACATAGACTAAGAGAGCGATAAAGGACTTGCCTTGCGTGCCGATGAATATTGCGTGGTTTGCAGTGCTATGAAGGAGGCCACCGCTAAGAAGCGTACGACTGATCTCTTGATTCCAGCAGCGTGGTGACTGCTTCAGACCATAGAGGGCCTTTCACAGCTTCTAAACTTTGCCGGAGCCATCGTCGAAGCCTGGAGGCTGCATCATGTAAACCTCCTTGCCTTCCAGTGAACCATGGAGAAAGGTGTTACTTACATCCCTCTAGTGCAGCTCCCACACGTGCTGGACTACCAAGCTGAACAACGCCCGGCTAGTGGAGAACTGACCGACCAGAGAAAAACTCTGGTCACAGTCGCTCCCAGGGACCTTAGCAAACCCCTTGGTCGTACGACGGGCCTTGTACTTGTCCAGCGATCCAACTGGCTTCCATTTTTGCCAGAGGACCCACTTAGCACCGATGGCCTTTCGACCAGGGGGAAGGTCAACAAGCTCATAGACCTGATGTTACCAAATGGCGACAAGCTCATTGGTACATGCAGCCTCCCAGTGTGAGGCGTCGGGAGACGCCTGAGCCTCACGTAGGGTGGCTAGGCCCTCTGGGCGTTCCGTGGGACGGACAGTGAGGGCATACGCGTCTCACACCCTAGGTGGCATACGCATGAGCGGAGCCGTGACAACATGTTGGTGCTCCTCATGGAGCATGCTGTAGTCCACAGTTGACCCCGGGTGTAAGTTTGTAATGACTACTAGTGTGGCCAAGCCTAGGGCCTTGGTGCCAAGGCCCCCACACACAACTATAGGAGTGGGTCTGCCGGAAGGCAAGGACCCTCGCGAAGTGATATGTGGTCGTGGCACAAGAGGACGCGAGGCGGTGGCTTGTGTGCTCAATGACGGCCTGGGTCGGAGGCTCCCGCCCAGGCCGCGTGTGTAGCGTTCAAGCACACACACGACGTCCGGCCTTGACGAGCTCACAAACACGGATGGAGCGGCCGGTCCGGAGGGGCTGGCAGACACGGACGGGGCGGCCGGCCTAGAGGGGCTGGCGGGTACGGATGAGGCGGTTGGCTCGGAGAGGCTGGCGGACACGGACGCGGCGGCCAGCCCAGAGGGGCTGGCAGATACGGACGGGGCGGCCGACCTGGAGGGGTTGGCGAACACGGACACTGCGCCCGGCCCGGAGGGGTTGGCAGACATGGACGGGGTGGCCGGCCTAGAGGGGTTGGCAAACACGGACGGGGCGGATTGCCCGGAGGGGCTGGCGGACACAGACGGGGCGCCCGGCTCGAGTGGGCTGGCTGACACGGACAGGGCGCCCGGCCTGAAGGGGCTGGTGGACACGGATGGGGCACCCAGCTTGGATGGGCTGGTAGACACGGACAGGGTAGCCGGCCCAGAGGGGCTGGCAGACACGGACAGGACAGTCGACACGGAGGGGCTACCGGACACGGACGGGGCGGCCGGCCCGGGAGGACTAGTGGACACATCTGATGTAACGCTTGGAAGCGGCTGGAAGGAGGAAAAACCTACCACTCCCCCACCTGACAGCAGGGACATCGACATGTCAAAGTGAACGAGGTCACGGGAAAATAGGTCCTCAAAGAAGAGGACATCCCGAGACTTGATGATGTAGTGCTTGGAGGGATCCCAGAAGCGCCAGGCCTTCGACTGACGCAAAACACCAAGGAAGGTGCAGGGACATCCACGAGGCGTGAGCTTGTCACCCTTGTGTGGAGCAGGCAACCATATGATGGTCACGCAACCCCAGACACGAGCCGGGTGGAGGTCGGCTTGCTCGCCACACCAGTGCTAGTATGGTGTGGACAGACAGGAATGAGGTCCGTTGGATATTCGATTCCAGACCCATGTCATGTAGGTCATGGATTCGAAGTAGAAGCCATTGGAGAGACCAGAAACGACTCCCATGGTGCAGACGACGTTGCCCATGGTGTGGTTCCACCGTTGAGAGACGTCGTTCTTGGCTGGCGTGTAAGGCACCGACGTATAATAATGGATTCTATGGGAGGCGAGGGAGAGTGTGGTCTCTCCCATAAACTCACCACTACGATCAGAGTGAAAGCAGTAGAGAGCATAGACAAGCCTCTCCCTAATGGTGGGAGTGACATCGCTCTTATGCCAAAGACAGAAGACCCAATGATAGCGGGAGTAGTCATCGGTGAGAGTCAAGAAATAGCGTCCGTGCTCCCCGACGAACTCCGTTGGAAGGGGACCCATGATATCAGAATGGACAAATTCTAGAGAGGTGGGCACACAAGATGAGGACAAGGGATAGGTGGACCAGTGCATCTTCCCCTTAGCGCAATCAATGCACTCAATGGGATACAGCAAAGGAAAGGAGTCTAGATCAAGGCACTTGGTTGGCAGCATGCAAAGCAAGCTATCAATAGCGGCAGAGTGGACGTGGTAGAGGCGGCAGTGCAAGAGATGTGTGTTCTATGAAGAGAGCGAGCTGTTGAAAAACACGTGGCCGGTGTCGGCTGATGGGGAGGGGATGGACAAAAGAGTGGAAAAGCGCGACACTGGTTGCCACGGGCGCTGACATGTGGGACAACATGACCGGACGGACGCAAGGACACAGTGCCAACACCACAAGGGTGCAAGATTTCCATGCTCATGTGGTCAAGGGCAGTGAAGGAAAGGAGGCTCAGCTCAAGACAAGGGACAAAGAAGACATTGGTCAGGAAGACATCCCCAGCGGATCCACAAAAATGAACAACACCGACACTGCGAACGGGTAACACCTGACCAAAACCTGTTCCGACACAAGATACATCTGGAACGGGACCAAGAGCACATAATGCCTTATGCAAAGCCGTCATGTGATGGGTGGCCTCGGAGTTGATGATCCAGGTCTTGGCTGGATCCTAGACGGGTGTCACTTGATTGTTAATGAACACGAGACAGTGGCAAGGGACGCCGACGCGGTGGATGAGGGAGCAAAGTGAGACTGCAAGTCATGTACTGAGGCGACATCATCACAAAGCAGAGTAGGAAGAGAGGGAGACGACTGGATGAACAAAGATGTCGCCCGTTGCTCCGACTCTGTCATGTAGGGCAGGGTAGGATGACTAGCGACGATGCAACTAACACTTCACTGGGGAGGAGGGTGAGGCAGTCCGAGCTAGAGCGTGATGAACTGCTCCAAGTACAGCTCACGGGTGGAGGATCCAATGAAATAGAACAATTGCGATGTGACAACACTAGAGCCAGATAGGGAGGAAGGAGGCATTGTGAGCAAAAGTGCGGGCACTGACTACTACGGATGAAGCTGAGGTGGTGCTGTCGACGACATGGAGGAGGCGAGTATCGAAGGTACGAAGTTGCTCGGCGGGTAGGACGCATCAGGGCTAGCTACTGTGACGATAGCTGTGGCGAGACGACGTTCACGCTAGCGACAAATGGTGGCGATCACGTTTGCCTTGTCTGTTGATCGGGGACAGGTGTCCCACACGTGTCTTGGCTGGCCACAGTTGTGGCAGACTAAGGTGCCACTACTAGATCTTGTCAATTGCTATTGTTGGCCCTTGCCCTTCTTGCCTCTGCACTTCTTCTTACCTGACGATGGGGTACCGGAAGACGTAGACGTTGCAAGAGCGGTAGCTGCTATGGGGGTGACGGCAGGAGAGGCAAAGGCCTCTATGCACTGGATGCGGGACTCCTGACGAGTCTCCTCAATCTGAAAGAAGAGCTCGTATGCCCAGGGCATGAGGGTGTCCTAGGCTGCCATCGCGATAAGGACGTCCTGAGAGTACTACATGAAGACACCAGCGAAGGCATTAGTGGCGCCGCGCTTGAAGGTTCGGAGCGCAGATAGAGGGGATGGTGCAACATCTCCAAGGCAACGAAGGATGTCCTCCATCGGCTTCATGTAGGAGGTGACCATCTCTGCCTCCCCCATGTGGAGGGAGTTGAACTCCCGGAGTAGACGGCTGGTCTCGGCCTCGCTGGAAAATTGATGAGGATGCGTGAGGATGTGCCAAGCTACTACGGGGTCCGGGAGGCCACTAGTGGCAAAGTTGCTGAGAAAAGGCTCAAGTGCAAGACGTGCAGCTAGAAGGGCAACAGGAACGAGGGCACGTACAACGCAACCGGCATCATACACCTGGTCAGTCAGGGTGGAGTCGTAAGGTAGGACGTTGTACAGCCATAGGACCTCACCCTGCGTCGAGAAGCGGAAGCTGAGCTCCCAGCTTTGAAACTTCTCACCTGCCCGGAGAGGAAGGGGCAAGGTTTCAAAGTCCTTTAGCCTGTAACGAGCACCCAAAGTAGGGCCTAAGACTAAGGACACACAGTCTGCCGCTGGCGTTGGGTGTGCTGCTGCACCAAGAAATGTGTGGCGCAAGAGATGGTGGGTCTTAAACTCCAGGTTGGAAAGAAGGACGGCCGGATGCTAGTTTCGCTTGACGGATGCTGCTACTATTACTGTCGCAGTAGAGACTGCAGCTGCCACTGTTGTAGTGGCAGAGGCAAGCTCTACGGTGTCAGCACCTGCGGTGCTGCTAGCTATTGCGTTAGTGTTGCGAGCTACGGGCGAATGGTGGCTAGCGGGTATCTTGAGCGATTAGGACCTGCGACATGTTAGTGCTGCTGCGGCTTCTGCTACTACTGCTACTGATGCTACCCCGGAGGTTGCTATTGTTATAGCAGTTGCATTTGTTGTTAGGGCTGTTGCTGTTACAACGGTGGTGACTGTTTCTGCTATTATTCTATTTGTATTGACGACGGCACCCGGCGTGGATCTCTACAAGGAAAAATCTGGCAGAGTTTCCCCTACGCGGGCGCGTTTTTGGGACCGCCGACGTATACTGTACGCCTTGCTGGTGTTCATATTTGCTCCTTCTGCTGCGCTCTGGCTCTGATACCAAGCTAGAAACCTATACTAGAGCGGCGTGTTGAGGCTGCACCATCACTAGACTAGGCATGGCCCCACGCTCTTTGCTTTGCACTGTTGCCCCCTTCCGCTACTCTAAGTCTATGAGAGATAAACTGCGCTCTGAGGAGTTAGCGCCAGAAAGGCAGTGGAAACTGAAAAGATCTGATTAGCAACTGAGAATGAACAACAATGGGAGACCACTCCAAGTTCTAGCTCCCTCCCAGCTCTGTAGAGCTTGTTACTCAGCTCTCTAGCCAATCAGAAAAATGACCTATTTTCTAGCTAGCATGGTTTTCTCTATGAGCCCTACCAGACGACCGACAGCCCAAAATCCGGACTTTGTTTGTTTTGCCTCAAAACTAGACCATACCATAATACCAACGCTGCAAAAATAGTTGTGTGGTTAGAATCATCTATAGAAATAGCAGAGAGGAGTTATAGCCGCCTAGAACCTGGCAGCGTCTACACTAATCTCCTGCAACAACAGTGACCGATCGACATGAAACTTGGATTCTAAGTAGAACATGACGCTGCAGACGCAATGGTGCAGTCAGATCCAGCACTGGATGCATGCAGACAGCATCTACAGTGGCAGTGACCGCCGGCGGAACGACTGCCAAGGAGGCCTGCCGATGGACCTGAGCTCGTCGATCGTTGGAGGGCGGACGCTCCAACAAACTGCATGTGGGCATGAGCGTGCATCGGCTCCACTGGATGACACTCTCGTGTCTTGCTATCACTCATGTGCACACCAATGTACACAAGCCGAGATGACACAACATAGCACAATGAGAGATGCGTGAAAACCAACAAAATGGAATTAACCAGGGACAATGGGATATTGTCCATGGTGGAGTTTGCCGATGTCGTGTGCACCATCAAAGGGCGTCTAGTCACGGGAATGTTGCGAGCAAGATTGCCATGTGGCCGAGACATGATTTTTGTGGAACATGGTTTTGTCGTCGTAAACTGTTACGTTGTCTTGCAAACCTTTTGGGGGTTTGAGATACTGTTCATGGGTACAACTATCGTAGTAGCGTAGTGTCTTGTAGGTACTTTGTGTACTCTCTACATGGCATCGTTATGTGCATTTGAGTATTGATCCCGTGAGACATATGGGCATGGTTGTTTTAATCTCTAAAGCTATGCTGTTGCACATTGCTTGAATACTTGACCGTTAGAGTGCATTAGAAGTATTCTTTTCCACATATCCTCCATCACATTGTACAAGCATAATGAATACATGATCATGAGTGCAATTTTTATGGAGAATGGATGTGTTATCATGGTATGAGAAATAGATATAGTTGCTCTTTACTTCATGGGTATGGAATGTCACCATTTTAATGTACATAATTGTCATGTTAGCAAAGTACTATATCTCTTCAGACAGCTAGGACGAAGCACTACTACTGAAACCACTCTGCATCCAACCACTTTGGATCCAAGACACTATGGAACCAGAGCCACTGACACACCTCACATCCACATACCTGCCATCCCTGATAGGGAAATACATCGTAGAGCATTTCCTCATCCTCATTGTGGAAAATGTCCTCATCCTCATCGCAGAAAATTTCTTCCCCGTACACGTCATTTCATTCAACTTCACTTTTACAGTCATCTAGTGGACATTCATCATGGTATGCCACGGTGCATTGGCACATCCCCACATATCTTCTAGTCTTCAGCTGCCACAAGTACGAATAGAGTGTGTGACACACCAATGTTGTACCCACTCCCGACATGAAGACCACTAAGAAGTCAAGTGGGTTACATGAAGTAATGTTTGAACTTCCTTGTCCAAGTGCTTAGATTTAACAAAGAGCTGATAAAAAAGAATGAAATGATCTTGTCAATACTCCTTCTGTAGACCTTTCCTCATTTTGGTTG
This sequence comes from Penium margaritaceum, assembly GCA_023375785.1. Taxonomy (NCBI): domain Eukaryota; kingdom Viridiplantae; phylum Streptophyta; class Zygnematophyceae; order Desmidiales; family Peniaceae; genus Penium; species Penium margaritaceum. The sequence goes on along the minus strand of SZWC01007730.1, from coordinate 97,775 downwards.
TTAATGATTTGGATGATGTTGTAATGTACCCCTCATTTGGGTCTATAGATTAGCGGTGTCCGTGGTCAGAAACAAAGTGATGGCGGTGTCTATAGTTGATAACGAAATGACAGTTGTGCCCTTGGTTTGTGTCCCTCGTTGCACGGCTGACATGTGTTTCATGTGTTTAATAGATTTTAGATTGATTTAAACATCGGTGATGAGACGGATTGCATCGTGGAATGCAATTCACGTGGTTCAATAGGGTTTTGATGCCATTTTCCGGGGGGTATGACATATGATATTGCAGGGAGTTTTGGCTCGTACCTACTTGCTGCACACTATATGCCTGTTTGCATCACCCAACTGATGTGATAGAAGGATACTGGAAGACTACCGACGCGCAGATTGGTTTGCCTGGAACGCGTCCCTGTCTTTCTGCGGATTCTTTTATGATTTGATATCCTGTCTTGTTGCAAATAGTGCCAGTTTTCCGAGTCGCAATGTACCTCCCATGATGCACGGCTACTATGCAAATCCCTTGGCTGCTCTCATACCTACGGTGGAAAAAAATGTTTTCCGCAGCAAGGCATGCGCGTCGTGGGCCGTTCTAGCCTTGCTGGCCATTGTAGCGTAGCTCATCGTCGATGATCCCACACCCCTTCACGAGGCCTTGATTGAACGCTCATGGGAGAGGAAAGGGGGTTATCCAAGATATTTGGTGCCAGGTACAAGAGGTGTCCAGGTTTTCTCCCGATGGAGGGGAACACGCAACAGACAGTTGGTGGAGCTGTCACATCATCCTGGTTTCCCCTCAACGACAATAACGACGATGTGATCGACGAACCTTGCATGACACGACAGTCTCCTCCTCACGCACACCGTGATGCTTAGCGCACTGCAGTTGACAATGCTCCATGCTCTACAACTGAGGCTCCTCGATGTCGCGTGTAGGCAGTCGAGTGCAGTCGAGAAGGGCCCACCCATCTGGTCTTACAATGAGGCCAAGGCAGCCAAAGCCAAGGCGAAGGATGCCTCTCCCAACATCGCCAAGCAGACCCCGGAATCTGCAGCCCAAAGAAGTGGAAGGTTGTGGTTGACTTCCCCGATAGCTCGTCCTTTGAGATTATGGCCGCGTTCAATGCTGCTATGGAAGAGTACGTGGCTGACAACCGCATGTCGCGGAGTTGGCTGAAGAGCGACCGAACTCGCTTTGTGGTATGATACAGGCAGTACATCACCAAGAAATGCCCATGGATAAATTGTGCAGCATTCAGCAAGAAGTCTGGTTCCTTTAGGATCACCTCGTTCATGGACGGCCACCTCTGTGACCCCGGAGTTAGCCGAGGTAACCTAGTGTGCTCCACGTGGTGGGTTACATGACAGATCCAAAGTACCCTCACAAAGCACCCGTCGGCAATACCAAAGGCGCTGCAGGAAATCATCACAAAGTTTGGGGAGAAAGTGTTGTACACCACCCTGCCAAGAAGGCCAGCCTAGAGAAGATGTACGGCAAGGAGGACTTCTAGAGCATGTTCTTTGGCTACGTGGATGAGGTACATTTCTTCCTTCTTTTTCATGCTTTCAAGGTCTTTCACCGTGCCTCTATTTTGTTTCCACTTCTCCACTAATTATCAAACCTACTCTTTCATGCACCTCATGAAGGTGGACCCGCTGGCCACCTCAAAGGCTGAGAAAGACCAGAAAAATGGAGCGTTCAACTGGGTGTTTGTCACATCGGGTGCGTGTTGCAAAGGTTTCAAGAACACTTGGCATGTGCTCGTGATGGATGGGACCCACCTGAAGAATGGGCACGAGCAAGTCCTACTAATCTTGCAATTTTGTTCTGCGAACGACAATACCATGCCTGTGGCGTACGCCTTCGTGTGTGGAGAGGACGAGCAAAACTGGACGTGGTTTTGCAAGCTTGTGGCAACAGCATACCCAACCGTGGCACAGGTTAGAACCACAGTCATTTTCAACCGTGAAAATGCTTGGCGAACGCAGTGGAGGCCAAACTACCCGGTGCAACACACATCTACTACACCTCGCACCTCATGAGGAACGTGCACTTCCGGTGCAAGGAACGGTCACACACTCTGTTCTGGAACCTGGCCCATATGAAAACATAAGAGGACTGGGATGGGATCCTGTCCAAGATGCACAGTTTGGCTCCAAAGACCGTGGACTACCTCCTTAATGGAAGTGGAGAGCAAGGGATCCCCAAAGAATGATGGAGCAAGATGTATTGCCCTATACCACGTGGTGGACACGCCACCAACAACGGCATGGAGTCACTCAACAAAGGCTCATGGAGCTCCAGAGATTGTACTTGTACTTGTGCTATGTGAACCTCCATGTCTTCGTGCAGAGGTTCTGGCACATCTGTCTCAAGATGGCACATGACGCGGAGGGCAATGTTGCGTCGACACTATATCTGAAGGTAAGAAACAACAATGACCGTAACCGGGAGTATAGCTTGGACCTGGATGTGGACAACATAGGACCTTTGACAAGCCGCGCAACAGTGCCTCCAAACGACACTCCACGCGACATGAACATCAGCACCAAGGAGTGCTCGTGCGGCAGGTGGCGTGAGTATGGGGTGCCATGCCAGCATGCCTATAGCCTCCTGTAGGAGAATTCCCTCAACCCCGTGGTGTACGTGGACTTTGGCTACCTCAACATCAGCTACAAACGCACGTACAACATCCTATTTCCCCTATCCAAGGTGAAGCTTGTGACTCTGGCTGAACCGAAGTGGCTCCACCCAGGTCCATGTTGTGGTCGCAGACGTCTAGCCACATTGCGACTGGACAGGTACGCAAAGGTGAAGAAGCAACGCATTTGTGCCCACTGAGGGAAGCATGGACACGTGCGACATGCATGTCCTAACATGGAGTCCTTCATTTTTTAGCAGATGGCAGCTGCACGCGTCAAACAGCTTGAGGCAGAGTGTCGCATGAGGGCGTCTTGCAAGTCCAACGTGGCGCAATGGGGTACTCCTGGGATGAGGCGAAGGATGCCCTCCTTATTGAGGAGGAGGCAGAGTCGGACGAGGAAGAGGAGGAGGAGGAGGACGACGAAGGGGAGGAGGAAGAGGTGGGAAAGGGGGAGGGGGATGAGGAAGAGGGAGAGGAGGTGGAGGAGGAGGAGGAGGAGGAAGATGAAGGGGTCGACTACCATGATGAGGTAGTCAATCCCATCTCAATCTCCAGTGAGGATGAAGGGGTTGACTACAATGATGCAGAGGAGCGTGAGGAGGCATGGATGGCTTTCCATGAGGAGGTCGACAACATCTACTGTTCTTTCAGGATGTGGTGAGTTTACCTCAGTTGCTCATCCTCCAATGTCCTATATTACATTCGAACAACTATTTCTTGTTGTTCATGCATGTTTGTAAACCATGGTCTTTACTCGTCTTTCCCCCTCTTGTTTGTTTCCATGTGCGCACTTTGTAGAGCTCTTTGAAGAACAGTTCCTATGGAGGAGGTGCATGCCATATTACTAGTGGCCCCGAGTTGCACTCCTCCACTAGACTAGTTTCCAGTGTGTGTTGTTAGGTTTGTAGTGTTGTGAAACTCAGTTTCTGTTAGAGTTGAATTTCTCAAACGTTCTCGTTTCATCAATGATTTCCAATTTTCATGTCTGTTGAAACTCATCAACAACCAACATCCAAAGAGGTCTACAAAGGTTGTATTGACAAGCTCATTTTACTCCCTTTCAATCAACTCTCTCTTGACTCTAAGCACTTGGACTTCGTAGTTGAAACATGACTTCATGTGACCCACTTGAGTTGTCCGTGGTATTCATCTCAGGAGTGGGTGGAACATTGGTGTGACAAATGCTCTATTCTTCGTTGTGGCAGCCAAGACTATAAGATATGTTGGGATGTGCCAGTGTACCGTGACATACCAGGATGAATGTCCGATGGATGGCTCATACAAGTGGAGCAGAATTATATGTCGTGTACGGGGAAGATGTTTTCTACGATGAGGATGAGGAAATTTTCTACAATGAGGGTGAAGAAATTTTGAATGATGAGGATGAGGACATTTTCTACGATGTATTTCCCTGTCATGGATGGCAGGGATGTGGATGTCAGGTGTGTAAGTGGCTATGGATCTGTAGTGTCCTAGATCCAATGTGGTTAGATGCAGAGTGGTTTGGCTAGTAGTGCTTCATATTGGCTGTCTAGAGAGATGTACTACTTTGTGAACATAACACTTATGTCCATTGAAATGATGACATTTCATACCCATGCAATAAACATCAATTGTCTCCGTTTATCATACCATGTTAATGCACCCTTGCCCACAAAAAATTGCAATCCTGATCATGTAATCAATATGCTTGTATAATGTGATGGAGGCTATGTGGTAAAGAACACTTCCAATGCATTATGGGAGTCATATACTTAAACAATGTACATCAGAAAACCTTTAAAGATTAAAACAACCATACCCATATGTGCCACGGAATCAATATAGGAATGCCCAATGTACTACCAAGTAGAAATCACACAATGAATTCACATAATAATATGATAACACGACGATTATACCCATGAACCGTACGTCATATCCTCAAAAGGTTTGGGAGACAACGTAACTGTCTACGACAATGACCATTGGTGGTGTGCATGGCGTCGGCAAATTCCACCGTGGACAATGTATCATTGCTGCTGGTCTCGTCCATTTGGCCACCTTTCATTGGCGATTGCACTATCCTCTTTTGTGATCGGTGCAAAAGTCGGCTCCAACAAAGAACGGTAAACGACAAAGCAACCCAAAGGTTGTCAAGACAGCCTGTCAACTTGCAATGTTTATCTAGGACATGCAGGTCATTCACGATTGAATACTTTGAGCAAATAGTGGATACATTTGCAATGTTATTTGTTTTTCGCTCACAAAATGGAAAACATGCGCACCGCTGTCATTTCGTTTTCAACTATGGACACCGCTCACAAATTGCTTTCTACTATGGACACCGCTGTCTTTTTATTTTTGACAATGGACACCGTTGATCTATCAACCCAAACGATGGACGCCACTGAATTTGTGACCTAATGATTTTCAACACACATGGAAATTGGATATACTTGAGCATATGAGAATGATTGAGGATTAGAACTTTCACATAAACTCAGTTCTGCAACACTACCAACCTAGTTACACTCGCACGCACTAGAAACTAGTCTAATGGAGTTGTGCAACTCGGGATACATGTAATCTGGCATGCACCTCCTTCACAAGAGCTATTCTTGGAAGCTCTCTGCAAAGCACACACATGGAAAGAAACAAGAGGGGGAAACACGAGTTAGGACCATGCTTTAGAAACAAGCCTTAACATCATGAAATGGTTACGGGAATGCAAAACAAAACACTAGAAGATGAGCAACTGAGGCAAGCTCACCACATCCTCAATGAACGGTTGATGTTATCGTCCTCCTCATAGAAAGTCATCCATGCCTCCTCACGCTACTCTCCATCATGGTAGTTGACCCCTTCATCCTCACTGGAGATGGATATGGGGTCAACTACCTCATCATGGTGATCAACAACCCCTTCATCATCCTCCTCCTCCTCCCCCTCCTCTCGCTTATCCTCTTCCTCATCCTCCTCCCCCTCCTCCTCCTCCTCATCATCCTCTTCCGAATCTAAATCCTCCTCAACAAGGAGGGACATCCTCCGCCTCATCCCTAGAGTACCCCATGGCCTCCACGTTCAGCCTGTAGGATGCCCTCATGCGACGCTCTACCCCAAGTTGTGTGATGCGTGCGTATGCCATCTTCTCAAGAGTTGGTGCCTCCATGTTAGGAGATGCACGACGCACGTGGCCTTGCTTCCCACAGCGGGTACACATGCGTTGCTTCTTCAGATTTGCGTACTTGTCCATTCTTACTGTGGCCGGAGGTCTGCGACCACGACATGGACCAGGTTAGAGCCACTTTGGTTCAGCCGGCTGCACAAGCCTTACCTTGGGTAGGGGGAATGGGGCGTTGTACTTTCATTTGTAGCTGAGGTTGAGGTAGCCAAAGTCCACGTCCGTCACAGGGTTGTGGGCATTCTTCTATTGGAGGCTACTGGCATACGAGCATGGCACCCCATACTCACGCCACCTTCCAAACGAGCACTTCTTGGTCCTCATGTTCACGTCAAGTGGAGTGTCGTTTGTGCGCACTACTCTGCCCCTTGTCCAATGCCCCATGTCGTCCCCATCCAGGTTCAAGTTGTACTCCTGGCTGTGGTTACAATTGTTCTTCACCTTCAATTTTAGAGCCGGCGCAACGTTACCCTCCGCGTCATGTACCATCTTGCGACGGATGTGCCAAAGCCTCTCCACTAAGACATGGAGGTTCAATAAGCAGAAGTACGAGTATGTTTTCTTGAGCTCCACGAGCTTACCGTTCAGTGACTCCATGGTGTTTTTTGTGGTGTGTCCTCCACGAGGTACAGGGCAGTGAAGACTGCTCTTGCGCTTCTTGGAGATGCCTGGCTATCCATGACCATCCAGCAGATAGTCCACAGCCCTTGGAGGTGACCAGCGCATCTCGGACAAGATCCCATCCCAGTTTTCCAGTGTTCTCACGTGGGCCACGTTCAACAACAGTGTGCCTGACTTGCCTTGGCACTTGGACTGCATGTTCCTCATCAGGTGCCAAGTGCAGTAGGTGTGCATTGCACTGGGCAATTTGGCCTCCACCGCGTTCGCCAAGCCTTTCTCACAGTCAGATTTGACCATGGTTCTAACATGTGCCACGGTTGGGAATGATGCTACCACAAGCCAATAGAACCACGTCCAGTTCCGCTCATCCTCTCAAGACACCAAGGCGTACGCCGTAGGCATGGCATTGTCGGTCACGTTGAACAACTCCACGATGAGTAGCACTTGTTTGTGCCCATTATCGAGGTGGGTCCCGTCCATCATGAACACACACCGAGTGTGCTTGAAATCTTTACGACACGCACCCGGTGCAAAAAACACCCGGTCGAATGCGCCAGTTTTCAGTCCTTCTTGACGATGGCCAAAAAGTCCACCTTCATGAGGTGCATGAAAGACCAGGTGTCACAAGTGTAGAAACAGAAAAGAGGCACAGTGAAAGACCATGCAAACATGCACAAAAAATGAAACTTACCTCATCCACGTATCCAGGGAGCATGCTACACAAGTGCTCCTTCTTGCGGTACATCTTCTCCAGGCAAGCCTTCTTCGTGCGGTACAGGGTGGTGTACAACACTTTCTCCCCGACCTTCGTGATGACTATCTGCAGCGCCTTCGGTGTTGCCGACGGATCCTTTGGGAGGGTGCTTTGGATGTGTTGTGCAACCCACTACATGGAACGCAGTGGGTTACCCCAGCTATCACCGGGGTCATGGAGGTGGCCGTCCATGAACAAGGTGATGTTGAAGGAACCGCACCTCTTGTTGAACGCTACACGAGCATCTCTTGGCCACGTACTGCTTGAAACGCACCACAAAGCGCGTGTGGTCACTCTTTAGCAACCTCAGCAACATGCGGATGTCAACCCTAACCTCTTCTATAGCAGTTTGACACGCGGCCATGGTCTCAAAGGACGAGCCACCGGGGAATTCAACCACAACCTTCCGCTTTTTTGCAACTGCACATTCTAGGGTCGGCTTGGCGCTGTTGGGAGGGGCAGCCATCACCCTGGCGTCTGCTGCCTTGGCCTCATCGTCAGACCCGACGGGCGGGCCCTGGCTCGACTGTACTCCACCGCCTATATGCGACATCTTGAGGGGAGCCTTAGCTGCAGAGCGTGGAACATCGTGGAATGTAGTGCGCAAAGCATCACCATGTGCGTGAGGAGGAGACTCCCGCGTCAAGCAAGGTTCATCAGTCACCTTGTTGTCCCTCTTGTTGGGTGCGAGCCAGGATGATGTGACAGCTCCACCAGTTGTCTGCTGCATGTCTCCCCGCCATCGGGAGAAAACCTCAGAACCTCGTGCAAAAAATGGTAGAAAATATCTTGGATACCCCCATTTTGTCTCCCATGAGCGTTCAACCAATGCCTCACAAAGGGGTACGATATCATCTACGGTGAGCGATACCATAATGACCAATAAGGCTAGAACCACCCACGACGTGCATGCCTCGCTGCGGAAAACATATTTTTCCATCGTAGGTATGAGAGCAGCCGAGGGACTTGCATAGTAGCCGTGCATCATGGCATGTACATTGTAACTCAGGAAACCGGCACTATTTGCAATGAGAAAGGCTGTCAAATCATAAAGAATCTACACAAAGACAAGGACACATTCCACGAAAACCAATCTGCCAACCGGTAAACTTCCAAGATCCTTCAATCACATTAGTTGGGCGATACCCTCAGCCATATGGTGTACAGCGCATAGCTACGAGCTGAAGTCCTTGCAATATCAAATGTCATATCCCCTAAAAATGGCGTCAAAACCATGTCGAACCAAGTGAATTACATTCCATATGACGCGTATGTTGGCCGACGATGCACTAGCAATTTGTCTCCTTGCCAATGTTTAAATCCATCTAAATCTGTTAAAAAATAAAATACATGTCAGTCGTGCCCATGGCGATCACTAATCAAGGGCACAGATGTCATTTCGTTTTTTATCATGGACACCACCGTCATTTCGTTTTTTACTATGGACACCGCTGACATATCTTTTTCGAGTATGGACACCGCCGTCTTTTTCTACTATGGACACCGCTGATACATCGACCCAAACGATGGGTATATTACAACATCATCCATTTAAAGATTTCATAGATGATTTGGTTGCATTCTGAAAGATGATGAAATCAAGGACTCGTGATTTATCTCATTGTACTTTAAACTCCAAGGCATCACATGTTGGTGTGGTCTTCTTTTCGTTCAATTCTTTTGTCACCCATTGTGTTGCATGTTAGACTCAAAAAGTATCAGCATCCGATTGGAGGTTATGGGATGGTCATTTGATACTCAGGACAACCACACAACGTACCATTTCTGTCGTTTTCTCGCAAAACTTGTACATAAATGGATGTTACTCAGGTTGGATGACAGGAAAGGCGGATTAAGAGGCTTTCAAAGGTGTTGGTTTTTGAGCTTTGAGCTATCATGCATTCTTATGTAGCGAGAGTCTCCTGTTTTGTGCTGACGGTTCTCCTATGGCTACATTACCCCTCCTCTGATACGTATGGTACATTCTAGCAGTTGAGTTCACTCATACATGTTTGGCAGAGTTTTCCTGGTGGTCGAGACCCGGGCACTTGGTGATTTGTGCCAGTGCACTAGAAAATTCACCGCATGGTCTCTGACAAGTGATGCACTCTTTCTGTGGTCGAGACCCGGGTACATGGTGGATTGAACCGGTGCCTCGGAAGACCCCGCACTAATTGGTCTAGTCTTGTTGACCCCTTGTCACACATGTGTAGTTTGCAAGTGGCTTAGACCCGGACGCCCAGTTAAATGCTCCGGCGTCTCGGGAGGCCTAAACTTGCCTAGGCTGGCTAGTCGGTGATGCTAGTGTGTCACCATAGAGTCTGGATACCTTTGGGGTACATTGAATATTCTCCCGTCGGACGAGACCCCGGCACATAGTTCATTGTTCTAGTGCCTCAGGAGACCTCTGTTGTTGTGTTCATGTTCTGTGACATGCACATTCCCCATTTGTGCCTTTTGGTGCGACGGGGATGACGGAACCTGGTGGGCTAACTGCCAGTCCCCAGTACATAATGAGAAGATACGTAGAAGCTTCCTAGCGACACAGCTAGTGACTAGGCATCAGTGCCCGGTCGGACTGTGACATCAGTCACAAGTCGTACACATGACGGCAAGGGTCTGGCTAGGAGACACAAGTCAGAGTGTCATAATGCTTCAATAGCATTTGCAAAGAGAGTTAACAAATGACACGTCCACATCATAAATACCTGTCGTGGCCCACGGCGGGTGTCGCATGCGGTAGTGCAAGGTCTGTCCTAAAACCAGCCCACAAACACTATTTTGGCCGCAACTCTACGTACACAGATCAGAATTTTACGTCGTCTGAACCTAAACATGTATGATCTCAAGCCGGACGCTATGACTGGTCATATGCATGCATCTGACATTGGACGGTAGACACACAATGCAAAACATGCAAACCGGGCCCACGGCCACCCCACTGATGAAATCCTACAGGCTGCACAAAAATTGCAGAAGGTCCGAGATAGCATCCAGGACAATGAGACAGTCATCGGTCAGCTCCGAGAGGTTGGTCCACCACCTGCTGACGCGTTGTTGCCTCTTTGGTTTGCATCAAGGATGTGCACGGACATGGACACAACGACGTGGTCATTGTAAATAGTCTAGCTCCATGGGATCGCCACAAATCACAATACATAAGCCCTTTGAAGGGTTCATTGTACTCTGATCAGTTTTCATGCATCTCTCATTGTATTGTATTGTGTCCTTGCTTGTGCACATGAGCGTGCAGATGAGTGACGGTGAGACCTGACGTTGCTTGAGCCGACGCATGCTGAGGCCTATATGCGATTTGCTGGAGCCTCCTCCTCTGTTCTACGTGCTCAGCTCCATCTGAGGACCTCCTCGGCAGTTATGCTGCCGGCAGCCTTCGTTGCTGCTTTTGCTGTCTACACGCGTCGAGTGGTGTGTCTGACTGCACTGTTGCATTTGCAGCGCATTATCATGCATAGGGTCCAAGTTTCATGAGTTTCGGGCACTGTTGGTACTGGGGACTAGAGTGGACGCCGCCAGGGTTTGGACGGCTATAACTCTTGACTACTATTTTTCTAGCTGATTCTGACCAGACGGTTGCGTTTGCAGCGTGCGTGTTATGGTATGGTCTAGTTTTTAGGCACAATGGACGACGCCCGGGTTTTGGGCTATTGGTGGTCTGGCAAGGCTCACCAAGAACACCTGCCTGCCTGAAAATGGAGTAGTTTTCTCATTGACTGGTGAACTGAGTAACAAGCTCTACAGAGCTGGGGGAGGCTAGATCTTAGAGGGGTCTCCCATTGTATCTCATTCTCGGTTCTTAATCGATCATTTCAAGTTCCCAGCTGCTTTCTGATGCTAACACAGGCGTGTGCATCTATGAGTAACAAACTCAAAGCACTCATGCTTAGACTCTAGAGCGGCAGACTGAGGGTGCAGCAGACTAAGCAACGAGCGTGGAAGCCCACATGCTCCATCAATAATGCAGCTGCCCCAACCTGTGCACTTGAACAGTTTCCAGCTTGGTATCAGAGCCATAGCGCAGCAGCAATAGCAGCAGACAGTTGGCGTATAGGTTCCTGATAACGCTAGCGGAGCTCCATACGCGCCACTATAGGGGAAATGATGCCGGATTGTTCCCGGCAGCATTGACCCACCTAATGGCGGCGTCTGATTTTTCCCGATGGCCAGTGGGCTAGGGGAAATGCAGCCAGATTTTTCCGGCAGCACTAACCCCCACGTGTGACGCAAGGAGGTGAGCGGGAACCTAGTAGTAGCAGCGCATAGAACTAGTACCCGCCAACAGTAGCAGCTTGAAATAGCAGCAACTTGCAGTAGCAAGCAACAGCACTAACTAGTGGCAGCAACTCGCAGTAGCAGCAGTGTGCAGCAGCAGCGAGTAGGAGCGGCAGCCAGCAGCACTAGGGAGTAGCAGCGGCAGCCAGGTGGAGCAGCAACAGCGAGCAGTAGCCAGCAGCAGCCAGCAACAGCACCTGCACCAGCTAACGGCAGTAGTAGCAGTAGCAGCAGCTGCTGCTCACAACGAGAAGCGAATAATGAGCAGCGAGCTCGTTGCTTGCAACGAGCAACAAGCAGCTGGCTCACTGCTCGTAGTGAGCAGCTCGCAGCTTGCAGCGAGCTGCGAGCAGAGACAAACGAGAAAGAAAAAAAAGGGAAACACATAAAAGAAATCCTTTTCGCTAAAGGTGGCCCTGCTCAAGCAGCAATGGCCACCACACCCGCAGCAGCAGCTACAACAATACTAGCAGCACGTAGCAGCTTAGCAGCAGCAGCTGCAGGATCTGTAACAACAGCAGTAGCAGCACCACTACTACCAGCAACATCAGTAGCAGCAGCAGCAGCACCTGTAGTAGCATCAGCAGTAATAGCAACAACAGCTACAGGAGCAGTAGCAGTAGTAGCAATGTTCTCTATGGCAGCAACAGCAGCAGCAACGGCAGCGGCAACAACAACAAAAGCAGCAACATCTGATGGATAAGAGACAGCTAGAAAGTGACAAAAATAGGTTGCTTGATAAAAATCATCTGGCACCACAGATGCATAGAGAACATTTAACATGTTCCAATGCACTTTACGGAACTCAATTTGGAGTCCGTTTGAGTGAGATATGGTATTTTTAAGTTTGGAGACCATGGTTCAGGTTGAAGTGGCAACCAGAGCACTTTCAGCACAAAAGGTGCCCAAGATTATCGACCAGGACGACAGGGAACGGCCTTCAAGGAGAAAAGGCGGCTGGAGGGCCTTCAAAATACTTCAAGGAAGGAGAATTCGAGGATTATTGGCCGTGCAGGCCTTGGGAGACATAATTCTAATGCATGACAGTGTGACTGCCGCTCATCACGCTAGAGAAGGAGTGAAGTAGACGGTCAACTTTGACAGAGTGTATCTTAGTGCTCTTTTGGCCAAATGAGGCATGTAAGGGCTTTTTAGAAAGCTGTGATGATTTGCTTTTCTCACTCAAGAGTTGATTCAGACATGCACGATCTCTGTGTTCCTACATTTGCCTCCAAAGTTTCTGTTTGTGCAACCTGCATTTTCCACTCACAAACAGATGGTCATGCCTAGGCGGCTTTTAGTGAGCCTGATCAACTCCCTGAGGGCTGCCCCAGTTTACTGCAGCATCAGCTTTGCAATTGAAACTGTACTAGCTGCAGCAACATCGTGACAACCGTTGCTGACGTCAGTCATACTTGGCTGACGTCACTATTGACATCAGCAACAACCAAAAAAAATCTATAGCAACAACCCTGCAGATAACGTAGCAGCAAATACTGATGTCAGCCATCCTAGGCTGAAGTCACTGCTGATATCAGCAGCATACAAAATAGAAGGGAGGGAAAACAAAGGACACCATGGCAGATGATGGAGAGGGGTCCTCCTTTGTGAGAGGGCCCTCCTTCCCACAACATTTTCAACAGTTGTAGCAACAACAACAACAGCACATGCCACCGCTACAACAGCAACAGGAACATTAGCAACAGCAGCAGTAGAATCAGCCGCAACTACAGCATCAGTAGCAGTATCCACATCAATAGCAACAACAGTAGTACTAACAACCGCGGCAATAGCAGAAGCATCACCTGTAGCTACAACAGTAGCAGTAGCAACAGCCACATCAACAGCAATAGCAATAGTGGCAATAGCTGTAGCAGCCACAGCAATAGCCACAGTAGTAGGAGCAGCACCCCACAAACTCTGTCGTCGGTCATGCTAGCTCGAAAAATCCGCTTGTCGCTTTACGTCAGCAGCTTGAAACGCTAATGCAACAGGTACCGGCACTACAGCCGCTGACACGGCTACCATAGTAGCAGGTGCAGCAGCAGCATTAGCAGTTGCCGCTGCATCAGTAGTAGGGTCAGCAAGCACTTTTTTCCCCACCCAGCTACGCAAACCCTGCAGTGTCCTATGCCATGCAGTACCTGGTGCATCACTACACCCAGCACCACCAGCAAACGGTGATGTAAGTCCTAGACCCCATTGTGGACGCCAACCGCAGGCCGAAGGACATCAAAACCACACCGTCGTTGCTTAAGGCTTACGAGCAGTTCCGGAAGTGGGAACTAAGCTTCCAGATTTGGGCACAAGGCAAGGATTTGTGGCCCTACAATGTCTTGTCCTTCGACTCCACCCAAGCCGACCAAGTATATGACGCCGGTCATGACGTGCGTGCCCTCGTCCCTGTTCCACCTCCGGCTGCAAGTCTTGCCCTTGAGCCCTTCCTCGACGACCTCACCACCGGCCCACTCCCTTACCCAGCACCAAGGTGGCACGTACTCATGCGCCGGCATCGTTTGTCCAGCGACGCCAAGACTAGCCACCTGATGTGGGAGTTCAACTCCCTTTGCATGGGCGAGACCGAGACAGTCACCTCCTATTGGCAACGTGCCAAGGACATCTTGCGCCGCCTCTAAGACACCGTACCACCCCCTCTCTCTGCGCTCCTGACCTTCAAGCACGGTGCCACCAATGCCTTCTGCGAAGTCTTCATCACTGCTCCCAGGAGGTCCTCAGCGCGATGGCTGCCCATGGTACTCTCATTCCCTGGGCTTAGAGCTCTTCCTCCGCATGGAGGAGGCTCGTCAGGAGTCACACATCCATCGCTTGGAGTCCCACTCCTCTTCTACCGTCGCCTCAGTGGCTGTTGCCACCGGAGTAGCAGCAGCGTCTTCCGCCGCCTACACCTTTGACAAGAAGAAGAGTAAGGGCAAGAAGGGCAAGGACCCACACTAGCAGTCCAGCGGATCCGGTGATGGCAGCCTCGTCTGCAACAACTGTGGCCAGCCAGGACACGGGTGGTAACATGTCCGCTCCTGATTGATGAGGCTTGCGTCATCGCCACCATGCATTGCCAGCGTGATCATCGCCTTGCCACCTCTATCGTGACTGTCGCTACTCATACTACACCTGTGCCGCTTGCAATGGATCCACCGTAGTATCTTCCACAGCTGTCCGTGCCCGCTCCTCTGTCACCGGTGCCTTCCTCCTTCTTGGGCTTCTGAACTATGACACCGTAGTCAGTCTACTCCATTGGAACCTCCACCCGCAAGCATCAATTGAAGTAGTTCATCACCCTCTAACTCTGCCTTCCTCGCCCTCCTCCCCAGGGAAGTGCAAGTTGTGTCATCGTTAGTTCCACTGCCCTACCCTGCATGATAGAGTTTGTGCTACGGTTATGTCCTATATCTTTGTCCCCTCCATCCTCCGCCGTGCCCTTCCTGCATTCTCATCTTCGTGATGATTTTGCCTGGCTAGATGACTGGCAGTCCCGGTTCACACCTCCGTCCACCGCATCCGCGTCGCTTGCCCACTGTTATGTGACTGTCAGCGACTTGGCCACACTGGACCAGGATCAGTCACAAACCTGGATCATCAACTTCGGGGCCATGTATCACATGAAGGCCTCGCACGAGGCCTTTAGTGTCCTCGGTCTCGTCACCGATGTCTCCGGGGTACGGAAGACTTCTGGTCAGGTGTTAGCCGTTTGTGGTGTCAGTGTTGTTCGGTTCCATGGTCCTAATGGTGATGTCTTCGTGACTGATGTCCTCTTCATCCCTGACCTTCACCTCAGCCTCCTGTCTGTTAGAGCCCTGTATTGCATGAGCATGGATGTTCTGCACTCACGTGGTGCTGGCATTGTGTTGTTCCGTACGTTAGTTTGTGTTGTCTTACATGCCACCACTCGCGGTAACCTGTTGCAAATCCCACACCTATCCGCCTCTACCTCTATCCCCTCCTACTCGGCTAACAAGCACGTGTTTGTTACTAGAACACTCTCTCCACAGCACACACATCTCCTGCATCGTTGTCTTTATCACGTCCACTCTGATCCTGTCGATAGCATGCTTTGCACGCAGCCAGCCACTAGCCTTGATCCAACCTCCTTTCCTCTACCGTGTCCCACCCAGTGCATTGATTATGCGCTATGGAATATGTACCATTCCACCTACCCCCTGTCTACATCTCGTGCGACTGCCCTGCTCGACTTGGTTCACTCTAATATCATGGGTCCTCTCCCAAAAGAGTTCGTTGGAGAGCACAATCGTTACATCCTAACGCTGACGGACAACTACTCTTGATATTGTTGGGACTTTGGCCTTTGGCAGAAGAGCGACGACGTTCCCACTATTCAGAATTGGCTTGTTTATGCTGAGCGCGAGTGTGGTCGCCCTCTTCGCCGCTTTCGTTCTGATCACGGGGGTGAGTTTAGGGGGAGACCACACTCTTCCTTGCCTCCTGCGGCATCCATCATGAACGTCAGTGTCGTACACGCCAGCCCACAACGGTATCTATAAGCGGTGGAACCGTACCATGGATGATGTCGTCTGCACCATGCGGGTGGAGTCCTGTCTCTCTGACGGCTTCTACTTCAAGGCAATGACCTACATGACATGGGTCTCGAACCAGATTCCTCAAGAACCCACTCCCTGTCAATCCACACCATAGAAGACCTGGTGTGGAGAGCGAGCTGACCTCCGTCCGGCCCGGGTCTTGGACTCTATAGCCATCGTGTGGCTGCCTACCCCACACTAGGGTAGTAAGCTCGAGTCGCGTGGCCATCCTTGCACCTTCCTTGGCTTCTCGCCTCTTTCCAAGGCCTAACGCTTCTCACATCCCACCCAACACTACATTGTTGAGTCCCATGTCACCCTCTTCTTTGAGGACCTATTTCCCCGCGACCTCGTTCACTCCAGCACGTCGATGTTCCTTCCGTCACGTGGGGAAGTGGTGGGTCCGTCCTTCGTCCAGTCGCATCCAAGCGTCCCATCGCCTGCACCCACGGGCCCGCCTACGCCGACTGACCCACCCGTGTCCGGTAGACCCTCTGGGCCGGCTGTCCCGTGTGTGTCTGCCAGCCCCTCCAGGCCGGCTGTCCCGTCTGTATCCGCCAGCCCCTCCGGACCAGTTGCCCCATCCGTGTCCGCCACCCCCCCCGAGATGACTGCCCCATCTCTGTCCGCCAGCCCCTCCGGGCCGGCAGCCCGATCCGTGTCTACCAGCCCCTACAGGTCGGCTTCCCTGTCAGTCTCTGCCAACCCCTTCGGCCGGCTCCCCCGTCTCGGTCCGCCAACCCCTCTGGGCCGGCTGCCCCATCCATGTTTGCTAGCACCTCCGGGCCGGCTGCCCTGTCCCCATACGCCAGCCCCTTCGGGCTGGCTGCCCCATTCGTGTTCGCCAGCCACTCCAGGCCGGCTACCCCGATCACGTCCAACAACCCCTCCAGGCCGATTGCTCCATCCACGTCCACCAGCTCCTCAGGTTCGGCTGCCCCGTCCGCGTTGGCGTGCTACACACGTGGTTTGGGTGGTATCCTTTGACCTAGGCCGAACATGAGCACTTAGGCTGCTTCCTCACGCCCTCTTGCGCCACAGCCCCCTGTAACCCCACGAGGCTCCTTGCCTCATGTCAGACCCACAGCCATAGTCATGAGTGGGGACCCCCACACTAAGGCACTTGGCTTGGCCATGTTGTTAGTCATCACTGAATTACGTCCAGGGTCAGCTTTGGGGTATGCCTTGGTCCACCAAGAGCACTGGTATGCCGTCGCAGCCATGCTCACGCGAATGTCACCAAGGGCACGGGACGCACACGCCCTTAGTGTCCGCCCACTGAGCGACCACAAGACCCAGCCACCCAACGTGAGGCTCGCACGTCTCCCGAGGCCGCTCACTAGGAGGTTGCATGCGCCGACGAGCTTACCGCCATTTGGAAACATCAAGTTTATGAGCTCATCAACCTCCCCCCGGGTCGCAAGGCCATTGGCGCCAAGTAGATTCTCCGGCAAAAGTGGAAGTCAGAAGGGTCCATGTACAAGTACAACGCCCGTCTTATAACCAAGGGGTTTGCTCACGTCCCTAGGATCGACTATGATAATATTTTTGCCCCGATCGGTCGGTACTCCACTAGTCTAGCATTGTTTTATTAGTTGCCCAGCACGGGTGGGAACTGCATCAGATGGATGTGAGCAATGCCTTCCTCCATGGCTCACAGGAGGGCGAGGAGCTCTACATGGTGCAGCCTCCAGGCATCAACGATGGCTCCGACAAGTTTTAGAAGTTCCGGAAGGCCCTTTATGGCTTGAAGCAGTCACTGCGCTACTAGAACCACGAGATCAGTCGCACATTTCTCACCGGCGGCCTCCTTCGTAGCTCTGTCGGTCCCGCATTGCTCATTAGTCCACGGAGTCAGACCCTTATTGCTGTCCTGGTCTTAATGGACGACCCGCTCATTGCGTCGTCAGATGCAGCTGTCATCAAGCGGGTCAAGGACCCGCTGCATGCTGCCTACCACATAAAGGACCTTGGGTCAGCACGAGTCTTTCTTGGCATGGAGCTTCAGCATGATCGCTCTGTGGGCATCCTGCATGTCCATCAGGTTGCTTACGACCAGACCTTGTCTGGGTAGTTCATTGAAGACCTACCCCTCGTGCCAAGAACATCGTCACCCATGTTGCCTAATGGTCAGACGATGCTCGAGAGCTCTTATCCAACCGTGGTGGGGGAGCCAGTACACTTGACAACGTATTTACACGTCAACGGATCACTCATGTTCCTGGCGACGACAACGCGTCCAGACATTGCGTTCACCGTCAACCTCCTTGCGTTCTCCGTCACCTCCACTTCGAGGTCGCGATCCGAGTACTACGTTATGTCGTTTGCACTCCACGACGTAGCGTCATGTTCCGTCAAAATTTGTCCGTTGTGGCGACGGGATACACGGACAGTGACTGGGCCGGCAGTCCGTACGATAAGATTCGTATTGGCTGGATCCTTCTTGTTGCTGGCACGGCTGTCTCTTGGCGCAATCGCAAGCATGGTTGCATTGCGTGCAGCACTGTAGAGGCTGAGTATGTGGCACTTGCTTTTGGTGCATGTGAGAGCGTGTGGTTGCGTCGCCTCTTCTCCCAGTTATGTCTGTCAGTCCCGTCGATCACGCTGCACTATGACAATGAGAGTGCCATGGCCATTGCTAACAATGACGTCGTACATCACACTCGTACAAAGTACAATAAAAGTATCACTATGTGCGCTCCTTGTTGCAAGACGGCTGCATCAGCATTGTGTGGGTTGAGACAGCACGGCAGTTGCCTGAATTCTTCACCAAGGCACTCAAGCATGACTCATTCAAGAAGGTTGTGAGTGCTGTTGGTGTGCTTCTGTGAGGTCCTCTCTCTCTCCCTCTCTCTATTCCCTTGCCCGTTAGGTCTCTGTGTTCTCTTCCCGTCCATGTGCATTGCGCCTGTGAGTCATGGGGGAGTAATGGTTTTTACGCATCTCTCATTGTACTCTATCGTGTCCTCCCGGCTTGTGCAAATTTGCGTGCAGATGTCAAATGATGAGATGAAACGCTGCTAGAGTGTCGCCTGGTGGAGCCCACACACGCTGAGACCTACACGCTGTTTGCTCGAGCCTCCTCTTCTCTTCTACATGCTTAGCTCCATCAAAGGACCTCCTCAGCAGTCGTGCCGCCGGCAGTCTCTGTCGCTTTTGCTATCTACACGCGTCGAGTGCGATGCCTAACTACATCGTTGCATTCGCAACGTTGTATCATGCATAGGGCCCAAGTTTCCTGAGTTTCGGGCACTATTGGTACTAGGAACTAAAGTAGATGCTGCCAGGGTTTGGGCGGTTATAACTCTTTACTACTGTTTTCCTAGCTGATCCAAACAGCAGTGCTGCATTCCGGGCGTGCGTAATATGGTATGGACCAGTTTTCAAGCAAAACAGACGGCGCCTGCGTCTTCGGCTCTTGGCCCATCTGGCCGGGCTCACCAAGAACACTTTCCTACTTGAACACAGAGCTATTTTTACGATTGGTTGGTGAATTGAGAAGTTAGCTCTGCAAAGCTAGGAGAGGCTAGATCTTGGAGGGGTCTCCCATCGTGCCTCATTCTGTCTCTTAATCAGTCATTTTCAGTTCTCAGCTGCTTTCTAGCGCTAACACTGCCGTGAGCGTCTCTGAGTAGCAAACCCAGAACACTCAGACTTAGACTCTGGAGCGGCAGAATGAGGGAGCAGCAGACTAAGCAACGAGCGTGGAAGCCCGCACGCTGCATCAACAACGCAGCTGTCCCAACCTGCGCACTAGAATAGTTTCCAACTCACTCCCGCCTTGATTCTTTAATCTTTTGTTCCAGACTTAGCCAAATCTTGGTGTTGCATTTCTCACGCTCACCACCACAGCTCATGTCTCATCTTACATGCCCTAGACACATTTTAGCTATAGGGTCCCTTTCTGATGTACATGGCTGGAGCAACACATATGCCGAAACCTGGTACACAGGTAGTCAAACTGTGTAACGGTAGTGTAGCTGTTATGTCCTTGATGTACACGAGTCCCTAAAACTCGTGACTAGGCATTTCTTTTCTTACCTTCATGGCCCACTACGTAGCGACTTTAGGATTTTTACGCTATTTTGCGGAAGGTGTTTTCTCCAAAAGCCCCAACCTCTGCTGTTCTGCTATGATTTTTTTAGAACTTCTACCATTTTCCAAAATGGTAGACAAAAGTGTCGCGAACCTTGTCGAAGTTTCAATATCGTTCGGTCGACTTCTCAATGACGCTCGACTTACAAAAAGAAGTGTCCCGATTTTCTCGAAGCCCCTCGAATTCTGGGCGAATCTTCTCGAATCCACCACTCACTGCACGACCTCGCACGTGTCCCTCGGCTTGAATGCCGATGATCCAACCTGTCTCATTCTCCTTCTTGGCATTGTATGTATGCGCTTGACTCACTATACACTTGTCCAAGTACACTTACTTTTCAATATAGATTACCGAAGTGTCCCACAAAATTCAAGTCTTTTTTCCCGCACCTCATAACTGTGAACCACCTACGTTTTGCTCGGCGTAATAGTAGCCGACTCCAAGTCCGCGAAAGAGGAATTAGAAAATTCCCCTCAATAAATTTATTCCAGAAAATTTAAAGATAAACTCAAACCATTCATGCACCCAAACTTACTCCCCCTCCCCCCTAAGGAGGTTTGAGTTATTCCACCTGTCCATGGGGGAAATTGGTGTGGTGGTTTCTACACATACGCTTGACGACCATTCATCCATGACATGATTATGTATCAATGCATAGGATGTGTGAAATCCCTCACTCATAGAAGAAAAGTTTGGCAACATTGTTATCGTGGATGATGTGTTTTTTCATCAACATTGTTGTAGCTAAGTACAAGTAAGTTACTTATTGCATAATACATCCCCTGTCAGCATGATTTTCATTACTTAGCACGAAAACATGCAAAAATGACTAGGATTCCCAACATGGCTACTATGTATAGGGTTGATACCATTGCCCTTATGCATGTTCAAGGGGAAAGGGGAAATGTACCAAATATTCCTTGTTTAGGTCCTACCCTCAGGCGAAGTGATGGATTGTCTTCTGTGTTTGCGCTCGGCTCCGACTTGGAGTCTTAGACGAGCAGAGGCTCCTATCCGATTTCGGTTCCAAAAGCGGTTCTCCTACCTAGCCTGTTTTGACGGCCAAACTGACGTCCCGTTATGTCCAGTCGTCAACGTCCATAATCGTTGTAGAAAGTTCAATCGGGCTGCCTAAGTTGTGTCATGGATCTCTCGCTTGCATTTGGTGAATCATGTGCACCCGCATGGAATGTAGGTTCGCGTCAGAAAAGATTTCATGCTTATATGACAGGATTAGATTGGAATCCCCAACAGCCAATGGGAAGGAGCGAGCTTGAGTTCGCTCGTAAGACTGTCCACTAGATCTGACCAAGGTCGTATTTCGACGTAACTGATATGTGGCGACGTAAACTCTTGGAAGGTGGTGTTTTGAAAACGTATTATTTGCATAATTCATGTTGATTGGATTTTCCACCACCGACGGCTTCAATGGTTGAACGAGAGTTTCATATGGGAGTAAGAAGTGTGCCTGACCTGACGGCAGATGAAAATAACAATGATCAAAGACCGTCACATAAATTGGAATGAATATTTTGGTCGGAACTTACGATCGGTTCTTCTGCTAATTGTCGCCTTGTGTTTTTGCGAGAGGTCAAGCCGTCGACGCATGTATGTTTGCCCTTAAGGAAAACCATTGGTGAGGGTAAGAGTTGGCCCTTCCGAGATTGCAGTAAAATCTTCAGAAAAATGCTGCAGCTATGCGATGTTCACGCTCCGGAGTTGTTCCACAGCAAATAACCTAGCCACTTGAGGATGCAAACAACTCAGGGTTTGTCCCATTTAGAATCGGGAATCTCTCAGTTTTTCGGCTTTTTATCTAGTTTATGGAGGACAATTTCTGACAGTTCGAAGAATGCGTCAGTCCCGAAGTCTGGGAGACCCCCTGCCAGTCGGCATGCGACGCTGTGAACGGTCGTGACAAGCAGCTTCATGGCGGTCTGCTTTGTCAAGGAGTCGCCGGCTAATGAGAGCCACGAACGACGAGAGAAGGAACACGACTCAATGCCTAGACGGCCGNCATTTAGAATCGGGAATCTCTCAGTTTTTCGGCTTTTTATCTAGTTTATGGAGGACAATTTCTGACAGTTCGAAGAATGCGTCAGTCCCGAAGTCTGGGAGACCCCCTGCCAGTCGGCATGCGACGCTGTGAACGGTCGTGACAAGCAGCTTCATGGCGGTCTGCTTTGTCAAGGAGTCGCCGGCTAATGAGAGCCACGAACGACGAGAGAAGGAACACGACTCAATGCCTAGACGGCCGGCCGGTAGTCAATACCGGCCGATCGATCTGGCCTTTCATGAGATCGACGGGCCTCCTAGGTAGCTGGAGATAATGTGACCAGTGCTGGTCGAGCGATAGCCGGCTGTGAGATCGGCTGCCGCCAAGTTGTAACGGCGGGAATATCGGGGTGCTCGCTTCCAGCGACGCGCGCGTGGCATTCCTGAGCATCGATCGTCGATGCTGACGATCGCACGGTCTTTCACGGTTTAATGGAAGGTCAGCCTCGAGCGAAACGACGAATCCCGGTCGTCATGTGACGCTAGCCATTACTTGCTCATTCATCTGCGGAGCCCCCTAGTTCTCAGAGGGACTCTCGGCCAGTGCCATCCTCGCCATGCCCGTGCGTGGAGATTCCGCTAAGTCACAAGGAACCAAGGGCACGAAGGCCTAAACCGAATTTCTTCAACGAGCCCTTTCCCTACTGAAGGCTCTGTGACCACATGTGACTTCCGTACCAACTCGCTCTGCCCTCAGGGACGGAAGAGGACGCTCGGAGTTGGCCAAGTGTGAGAGATTCTCACGCGACTCCCACTGGAAGCCTGGTACTGGGTCTGCACTGAGCAGCCTGTGAAAATCAGCTGTAGCGCTGCATTGTCTCAAAGCCGTTCTTGGCAACGGAGTCCGCGCCGGATTCGGCAACAGACGTGGTAGCAATGGCAGCAATCCGTCGATGCACTGGTAGCATCGATGCTCACGACCGTGGAGTTGTCACCTTGTCCGTTCAACGCCCGTAGGATCTCCAACCGTCACAGTAGATCCGGCACCGGATTTCGCCAACAGCCGACCACCCCACTGCTCGGGGCCCCGCTCAACCGCCTTCCGGATTTTTGCGATTTCTCCCTTCCTCCTCTCTCTGGCAGGCCTCGCCTCCCCAGTAGAACTGTATCCTTGGTGGAGGACGCCCGCATTGCGCCAAAAAGTAAATCTCGAACAGAGTCATCGGCTCCCCCTCTGCGGCCCCAACTCGTCAAAGGTCGTTCTTGAATCTGCAAGGCATTCCACTTTCTGCATTCCCTAACATCTTCAAAGAGTTAGGTTAGGATCTGTCAGAATGGAGCAGCAGGGGCAGCAACAACAGGCTCCTCCGCCGCCGCAGGCTCTGGTGACCACGCAGCAGCCGCAGTTGTTGATT
The DNA here is from genome assembly GCA_023375785.1 of Penium margaritaceum. Classification (NCBI taxonomy): domain Eukaryota; kingdom Viridiplantae; phylum Streptophyta; class Zygnematophyceae; order Desmidiales; family Peniaceae; genus Penium; species Penium margaritaceum. The sequence continues at coordinate 74,246 of SZWC01007730.1, read as the reverse complement.
CAAGGGGGCCCTGATGCGCGTCATGCAGAGGCGTTCCTACAAGTCATGTTCGTCCCCCGACTCCACCCCCTCCTCCTCCTCCTCCTCCTCCTCCTCCTCCTCCTCCTT
>SZWC01007730.1:30109-62230 GCA_023375785.1 Penium margaritaceum | reverse complement strand
AGCAGAGTGTAAAAGCATGAACAAGAAAGGAAGAAGGAGAAAGAAAGAGGAAGAAGGAAAGAACAAGATCTGAAGAGCAAGCAGTCAAGAACAACCCTCGCAGTCTGTTGCAGGAGGTGAACCGAAGATGACAGCTTGAATCCTTTTTTATTCATCCCTGCTGAGGAGCTGTTGCCTCATGAAAACGGTTTTAATGATGCTGTGTCCTTGTTAACGATTGATCACACTGTTGCCTTGTTAACAGTTGATGGCGCTGAGAGAGACGATCTGTGTAGCTGGCTTGCCACGCCTTTAGTTTGCACGTCCAAAACCCCACCAAAAGCTCTGTGCTTGGTACGATATCTTGAGAAACTTCTGAAGGAAAGAGCTTAGCAGCACAACACCTGGTGGAAGGATGACGGGTGCGACTTTGCCGATGTGTGGGAGGACAGTGGTCAGTGGTCCCTCGCTCGACCAGCGCGTTGAGCGTTGGGATGTATGTGATGCCCACGTTCGTGAGATAGTCTGCGTTGTGCTCACCATGGAGTCTGCAGGAGGTATGTTGTGTTGCCACTGCCGTTGCCATTGTCTCTCTCTGCAACTTTCACAAATGAAGCCGCTTGCCGTTGCTGTCGATGCAGGGAGAGGAGATATGCTTATCGTTGGACCACTACATCAACGAGGCGTTCAAAGCAATGCAAGTGGTGTAGTGTGTCGGACAGGGAAGGGGAGGAGGAGCTGCACCTGCAGCTGCTGAGACGGAAGTGGAGGACCACACGCGTGCATGCCAGACAAGAAAAAGAGAAACCTACAGGAAGTGTACATGCCGGCCGCGTACTGGAAATTGAATTTCCATTGGATTTCCGGGAAGCAGACGGAAGTTCTTCATGGCTCATGGGAGTCTTTGATCTATAAAATAGTTGGTCATGCACAGTAAGTGTTTTTGCCCAGAGATCTGTAACAGGCCTATTTAGGGCTTTGCCTTTTTGTGCTTGGTTTCATGTTTTCCTGCTTGTTTTGTTTGAGCAGTCATTGTGTGGCGTCAACGAACTCAGTCAACCATGTTCAAACCTAGTGAGGTTTTACATGGGCAACTACGATAGGGCCTAAGAAGCATGTACGTCATCAGGAGGACCATGCAGGAACACAGGTGTGCCCACATCACACACTGCTCAGACACATTTGTGTGTTTCTTTCAACTGAGTGCAGCAGCTGCTGTGCTGGCCTGGAGCAGCAGTCATCCGGTTCAGCAAAAAGGGTGTGACAGACCATGCCTTGGGACAGTAAAGTAGATGTTCGCTGTCTGTACAGAAGAAAGATTCAGTTGGTGCCACAGTCGTACTGTTACTCTGGCACAAGTACTGTTCCATGACAGGTAAGTGACATGACACAAATATACTCGGAAAGAGAACCTTCCAACTGACTCTGCTGGGCAGCTCCACACAGCTCTCTGTCCAGAGCCAAAGCACCCAAGTAGTGAGGTGTGCAATGCTTTCGATTCGCAACACCAAAACATGAATCCCTGAAGGCAGTAGCAATATTCACAGCAGAATGCCATTAGAGGGAGCACTTGTCATGTGGGAGCCATGAGAGGACGCGTAAGCCATGATGATGGCGTTGGTGATGAGCGATAGGCCATCGCCTGATACGGCGAAGGACAGTGCAGCTCTTCCTGCGGTGATGTGCCCTCAGTCCAACTGAAAAAGTTGAGGTCTGGGTTGTGTGGGAGTGCATCCCTTGATCGTGCGGGAAGCCTGACCGAGGCATCAGTGCTGTACAGTTGACAGAAGCTGCGGCAGTGGATACGTTCCTCTTTGAAAGTGGAAAGTCGGTATGTCCAGTGCGTCATGTCAGGTACAGAGTGGTGCTGTGCGATGCATATGCCCAAATTCCACGTGAGGAGAAACTGGAGTCGGCGGTGTCACGTCAGCTGATAACGCATTGGTCGCGGCGGGTGCTGTTAAATTTCCCGCAGTTTTTGCACCGCCAGCTGTTAGAGCCGGATGGAAGGGGGTACGGGGCACTGCACTGCTGGCAGGGCCAGATGGCCGTTCCTGTGCCAGCAGGGTATCCATAGGGGGGAAGATGGGGAGGAACGGGAGGATGGACCGGGTAGCCATAAGCAACACCGGCTGGCACGCCCGCGGCTGGCATGCCAACAGTGGGGAGCTGCTGCTGCGGCGGCTGCTGCTGCTGCTGCTGCTCCTGATGCTGCTGTTGGTAACTGCCCTCCTGCGTCGAGTGCTGGGACGAGCCTGCCGGTCGCATCATTTTTGTGATTGCTTGCTCTCAGCAGGCTTCAAGGTCACCCGCCTGTTATCGCGTTCAAGGCAGACTAGCGTTAACGAGTGCGAGCGAGGAAACGTCGCGCGGGTGGTGTCAGGAGAGAGAGGGAGAGGAAAATCTCCCGGGCTGAGGGCTTTGGGACGTCGCTTGCTGCCTTCGCTCAGAAACCAAAACTAGTGCACAGCACAACCCATCGAACAAAGCAAGTAATGAATCCCACCACTCAGTACCAGTCGCCGGCCTGCCGAAACTTCCCACGTGCCGGCAGGTCGGCGCGGTGGACGGGATCGCGAGTGAGAAGCCACTGAAAAACCACAAAGCATAATAGCCCCTCTACCCGATGCGCGAGGGGTCAAGTGACGCCCTACCTGCTCGAAAAGTAAGATCCCCACAACTGGCAGTCTAAAATAAATAACTAGACTGCCCAATCGCTTCACTATGCTCAATACAACTCCAAGTGGAACGTAGGTGAATCACAGGGATAATGTGCCAGAAAAAAAGAAGCCTCGGGATCTTAGGCCATATGGGTTATTTGTATTAGCAATGAGGTTAATTTGATGACAAGTCTCGAGTGGGTCGAGCACATGCATACAATGCCAAATAGGGTAGGGCACAAATGCTCCCATCGTTTCGGTCGATTGATCTGCGGTTTCCATAATCGAAAACGAAATTACGGCGGTGTCCATAAACCACTTCCAATGGAATTTCACTCGTTGTGGTAGTTGCAAAGTTGTAAACGAGTTCGGTGATTGGCATCTTTGCTGGCCAATCTATTCTGTGTGGTTTGCATAAGGTGCGAAGAAGCTATAACAGCGTCTGATTAGTCCGCTTGGTCTGCCCGCCGGTTTGAGGGTGGAAAACCGTTGATAGCTAGATCCTTCTACCATGACATGTCATTAATTTGTATCACAATGGGCTAGTGAAGCGGGCATCTTTGTCAATCATGATGGTACATGGCACGCTGTGCAACCGCACGATCTGATTTTAAAACAGGCATGTTGTTCCCTCCGTAGTGATGGTGGTCGTCATCGGAAAGAAGTGTGGTGTTTTCTATATCAGTCCGCCACCACGAGGGGGTGGCCGACTGATCAAGTCTGGTCTCCAGCTGAGAGCATCGGGTGCATTTGTTTTTTCCAGGTTGGTACTTGATGTCGTAGTCGAAGTTAGACTCAAGGAACTCCATCCATTGAGTTTATCGACGACTCAGATTTGGCCGAGTCTTAAGAAAAATGAGCGCAAGATGATCTATGCGGACAATGCATCGCCGGCATTCCAAGTAACACAGCCATCTTTTGAACACATGCACGAGTACAAGCATCTCTTTTTCGTGCACTGTGAAGTTGAGTTCCGGCCCTTGTAAGTTATGCGACATGTTTGCGACCGGTTGTTCTCCACCATAGGTTCCTTCGAGGAGAACCGCTCCGATTGCTCAATCGAACGTGTTGGTGGCCATGAGGTTTTTCATCGTTAGATTCGCAAATCGTTGGGCTGGTACCAAGGTCAGAGCATTTAATGCTTTGTGTTTTTTACCTCCCTAACTCCACTCCGTGGTTCTACAAGTGAGATATGAGACAGGCACTGATACATGGGTGTAGTCCAATATAAATTAGCAGTAATAATTGCCAAATCCCAACAACACTTGGATGTGCCGAATGTTGGTCAACGTTGGCCAATTAGCAGCTTCCTCTATCTTCTTCGGGTGCACGGTGATTCGTCTGCCGCAGATGATGTGGCCCCAAAAATTGATCAGACGATGACCGAGGTTATGATTCGAAATTTGTTTTGTAGAATTCTCCTTGTAAATTTTCACAAATTTTTTGTTTATCTCCAATGCTCATGCGCAATGCGGTTGTACACGAAAATGTCATTCACACAAAGACAAAGTAGTTGAGGTATGGGTAAAAGATGTTGTTCATTGTCACCATGAATGTTATATGGGCGTTTCTCAGACCATGCAGCATAACCGTGAACTTGACGTGCCCGTGTCTGGTGCAGATGTTGTCTTCTTGATGTCCTTATCAGATACATGGATGTGATGGTAGCCGTTGCATAGGTTGATTTTGGTGAAGTTTTTTTGTTTCGCAAAGTTGTTCAAAATGGTTAATCTACTCACAGGAGAGGATAGCGGTTCTTGATGGTGATTTTTTTCAATGCTCGGTAGTCCACACAAACACACATTCCACTTTCGTTTTTCATGAAAATTACATGTGTCGCGTAAGATTACGTGGAGGGTGTGATTAAATCCTGACCAAGCATCTAGTCCAGCTGCTTCTTGAGTTTGGTCAGCTTGTGGTCGCTCATCCAAAAGGTCTCCTTCACTGTTGGTCTGCTGCCTGACTTGAGGCCTTTCTGGTGATTGAAGTTTTGTTGTTGAGTTAACTCTTAAGAAAGTTTGTCATGAAAACCCCTTCAAACCCCTGAACGAGCAGTGCAAATTCCTCCTGACTGGCTTCGAGCTTGGCAAATGTCGAGGCCAATGTGGTCGTCTCTGTTGTTTCAATTTCTTCCACTTCCCTAACTCCACGTGAACAAACCACTTGAGCTCTACGCCGTACATATCTCTTGGCCAAGGTTCAAGATATCGGCAGGCATTTTGTGATTGTTACAAATTCCCTCGAAGGTTCCACCTCTAATGCTTCCCATAACCGTTGTTGCATGGTGGGCCGTTTGACTAGAGGCATGTGTCATTGTTTTTGCTTATGCTGACATAGATGGATCCACAGCTCCAAGCTACCTATAGATTATGCCGGTGTATGAAATCTCAACCGAGGTTGATTTTTTGATCACTCACTGGACAAGTTCTCTACACTAGTACGGCATGTTCCCATTTACAGTCGGAAAGGTTTGTAAAATCGGTGGATTTGTAGTCGTTCAATGATGTTTTTTCTTTTAAAAAATCCATGTTTTGGTTTGCGATCCTACCTTCCGAATGCTGTTGTTGCTTACAAAGCCACAAGAAGCTCCTCCATCCAGTAGTGTTGATATCGTTCTACGAATTCTACAACCCCTTGGTTGTATTCGTAACAGTATCACCTAGGGTCGTAATCATACCCCTTGTTAAACATTATAATCCCATGAACTCTTATATGCAGCAATGTGAGCTGCTCAGGTGGAAGATTCGTCAGAATAAATCTTCCGACCAGATAGGAGTTCCAGTGTGTATACCCACTCTTGCCATTTCCCAACTCCTCTATTTCTCTGTGGCTTTGTCCCCTTTTTTGCGTGCTGCTACTGTTTCCAACAGTCGCACGATATGTCCCACGACATCCCCAAAGTCCAATAGAGCTATTGAGCGTGCTGATGAATGACGTTAATCTCCATCAGAGGCAAGGTTTCCATTGACTGGGACTTCCCTCTGCCACTAGAAGAATTTTGACCTTGGAGTCACAAGCCATTGGATTCCTGCATCTCAGCATTGTAGTCAGCAGAATCGATGCGATCAATTGTTACAATCATTCACTGAAGATCATCTTGGATGCTGAATATGGCAATGTCTTGTTGAATATCTTGCTTGAATTTGTTGTTTTACCAGAAGCACAATGCATAGAGGGTGAGGTCACTACGGATGCAAATTTTACTAAAACGCCGTATGTACTCTTCCACACTTGACTCCTAATGCAATGATTGAAGCATGTATGATACGTCAGACTTCTCATTCATTTATCCAAAATGGACAAATGTGGTGCATGCGAAAGCATTCCAGTTCTTCAGAAGAGTCAGAGAGTCGTGCCAGGTCAAGTTGATGTGCTTGAGTCGTAGAATGCCTACAGCCGGTGATGTGAGAGAAATCGTGAGAGCCATTTATTAGGCTCCACCGGTCTCGTGCCGCCATTGGATGGCCTTTACATCAGACCACCAAATCAATGCCGTGCTACACAAAAAGGGGGCTACAAGGACAATTTTTTTCTTATTGTTGTTCATCTGAGAAGCATTAAATACATCTCCAATCTCGTCAATCCCATCCTGACCATCGGTGCCTTTCAGTTTGCGAGATCCAACGGTTTAGTGAGCACTGGTCAAATGTGAGGTCGGTAGAGAGTTGAAGATGTTTTTCGAGGAGCACTACGTCCTGTGTGCATGAATTTTGTAGCTCCTCCATATTTGCATTGAGTTATTGTAGCAGATGGACTTTGAGGCTCTCAAGTCCCAACACCTTTTTGTACAAATCTTTCTTGACGCGAGCATGTCAGCTGGTGACTCCTATCGCTCCAAATGTTGTCACAGTGGACAACGGTAGAAACGAATGGTCTCCGGAGTCCAAGGGGTCTGTCACTGGGTTGGGCATCGGGGTAATCAATGATGTGCTGTTCATTGCAAATGTTATCACTCCTGTCGAGTTCACCTGAAGGGTGTCATTGTTGGCATGCTACTCATCCTCCAATCCTCCATCGCCAGAGCCTTCACCAGTTGCTACTGCTCGTCGTTGGGTGTGCTCACTCTGTTCACCATTGTCCTTTGGATGTCTGCAAACTCATAAATGGTTGGAATATGTTGAAGAATTGTGCGAGGTTGTCACGTTGTAGTTATTGCATCAACTTCCCCTCAAGTAGCACTGTTCTCAAATACCAAGTTTTACACCAAGAAAAACGTGGGTGGTTCATCGGGAGGAGGTACGAAGCAATTGCAGGAATTGGGACAAAGAGATGATTTGTATCCTGTAGTCAGTGTACTTCGATGACAAGTGTTGAAAAATTCAAGCACATATATACAATGATGAAAATCACAATGAGACGGGTCTTCGGTACTCAAGCCGAGTGACGAGTACGAGGTTACGCTGTCCATGGCCACTTCATGAAACTCCGGCAAGAAGTCCGAGTTTTTTTAAAATGTCGAGGCGTGGTTTTTTAAACCTCTAGCGCCATTGAAAATTTCGACTGAACAATATCAAATAATCAATGCACTTTGCAATACTTCTGTCGACCATCCTAGAAAGTGGTCAAAGTTGTCAAAACCTTCAGGAACAAAAAACCGTAGGTCCGTGCAGGTTGTCAAAATACCCTCAATGGGACATCGTAAAAATCCAAAGGACGATGCGTAGTGGCCACAAGTTTAAGGATGTATACGTCCACTCGCGGAGGTTGGGGACGAACGTACGTTTGGAACATAACACAAACATACAATAGCGAGAAACCCAGTAAGGCATATGTTGGGTCTTGGGCGCTCAAGTCTTGTAACGCATGTCACGTCACATTGTGGGTGGTTGCTTCAAGACACTCCGCCAAAAATCTGGGATTCCCAGAACTTGAGACGCAGCTTCATGAAATTCTTGTCCTCACCAAACGGTCCACCTGGATAAGTGTTGTGACATTCCACCTATATGATTTTCTGTAGTTACTTATTTGTTGGTACGACAACTTGGCGAGTGAATCACCGTCCCCAATAGGGATCATCAAACCAGAACTTGGATTTGTCGTACTCCTTTGCCAATTGTCTCGCAACCAATTGTGAATATCCTTGCAAGGTACGAGACTCGTTCGAAAAGCAATGTGCTAATATCGGCCACCGAGACTGGTCGTCGACAGAGAGCATCCGCTCGATTCACTTGTCTATGTCGGTACTTAGTATTGTGGTCAACATTGGATTCAAGGAAATCCATGCATTGAGAGTGTTGATGGCTCAAATTTGGCTTTCTTGAGATGTTTTAGTGTGTGTTTGTCAGTGTGGACGACACTTCACAGGCATTCAAGACTGAACCGCCACGATTTGCAAGCTCACAAGACCACAAGCATTTCTTTCTCGTACACCGCATGGTTCAGTTGCGGCTTGTGTTGCTTTCTTGACATATACTCTATGAATTGATTTCCACCGCCATTATCTAGGAGGATAATGGCCCCCATTGCTCAATTGGACGCGTCAATTTCCATGATGTAGTCCACCATTGGATCCCCCAATCGTAAGGCTTAGGCCAGGGTCATAGCATTTCTGAAAGAGTTCAATGGTTCGTGTTCGCCGTCTCCGAACTACACTTGGTAGTCTTACAAGTGAGATCAGAGTGAGGCCCTCACACTCCACATAGTCCTTTACAAAACGAACGTGGTAGGTCCAAAATCCCCAGAAAATCTAGACGGCCCAGATGTTGGTCGACGTTGGCCAATCAGTGACCGCCTTCACATTCCTTGGATCATTGACAATGTTTCCCAAAAAATTGATCAAACGATGAACAAAGTCGTAGCTGAAGAGCTGTCCATAGAATTTATTTTTTTGTTGAATCTTGAAAACTGTTCAAAGATGCCCATTTCAATCCTCCTGGATTTGGCAGTATACTAGGATGTCATGAAGAAATTTCACGACAAAGTATTCTAGGTATGGCCCAAAACTATTGTTCATTGCCACCATAAATGTTGCTCGGGCGTTTTTTAGTCCAAACCACATGACCGTGAAATCAAAGTGTTCATATCCAGTGTGGAGCACTGTCTTCTTGATGTCCTTATCCGATGCGGATGTCAATTTTAGTGAATGTTTTGCCCTATGGAGTTGGTCAAAAAATCATCTTCTTCCTGAAGGGGGTAGCATTTCTTGATGATGATGTCATTCAACACCCTGTAGTCCACACTCATCCGCATCTAGTTTGTTTTCTTCTTTATAAGAAGTACAGGCACAGTTTAGGGTGATGTGGATGGCCTGATTGACCTTAAACCGTGTGCCTCATCGAGCTGTTCTTTAGCTCCGTGAGCTCGTGGTTGCTCATCCGATAGGTCCCCTGAACCATCGGCCTGTTGTTTGGCTTTAGGTGTATATGGTAATGAATGTGCATTGCAAATGTTTCTCTTGAGGCAGTTCATCTATATTAGTCCCTTTTAACTCCTCAACAAGGGATACAGATTCCTCTACATTAGCTGTTAACTTGTCAGGTATGAATGCCGATGAGACTGATGTTGTTATGTTCGTTGCTACAATCTCCTCTACTTCTCCCTTATCTACGTGGAATTTACATGCTTGTGCTCCATGTCGAAGATAACATTTGGCCGCTTCCATCAATGTGGAGCAACAAGAACTTAAAGGAAATTAGACATTTGGATCCGGCCAAGATGTTGATTATCCCCTATCTTATCATGTGTAACCCTCAGATACCCCAATCTCATAACAATTAGTCTCATCCCTATTACAAAATAAGAAGCCCCATTTGTCCCTGCCTCGGAACAATAAGCCCCATCTACCCCTATCTCCGAGCAACATGCCCAATTCGCCTACCCATTTTCACCAAACGATGACGCATGTCACTCCTTGAACATGGTGAAAGCGGTCATGCGGTGCTATAGTGTGACCCTCCATTGCAACTGTCACAATGGAGGGTTGCAATAGCATTCAGGGGATGGAGGGGAGGTTTTGGATGAAAAAGGTGTTGGTCGACGTCTGTCGGTCGGCACTTTGTCAACCGCCATCTCACTGTTGAAATTCTTCATGCCCACAGCGAAGGTTGAGTAGGCCTTGCTGACGTGACATGACCCTGTTGTGCTTAGCTAGACATTTACAAGCTATAAAAAAGAAAAGTGCAGAAGCTTGTTTTCTGTGAGATTTTGATTTTATTATGAAAATACAAAGTACATGTAGAGTAGCACTATGTACTAGTCTCACCGTAGTATATGTATAGCACAAAGCTCTGACTATGTTCCTGGCCCAAGCTGGGCGCAACGTCTTGCCAGGCGTCAAGCCCTGGACAATAGTCTTGGCGTATCTTGCATGTAGACAGGGCTTCAGGAAGTCAGGGCCCCTCCTAGCCAAGCTGGCAGTGTTGCCAGGCTCACTGGGTCGACAGAGGAGAACTCTAGCAGGATCTTGAACTGGGTGCAAAGTCAGAAGGCTGACTTTGCTGGCGATAGCTGACACTCAGATGCTTCAGGATGCTGAGATAAAATGTGACGGCTACCAGTCCCTCCTTTTATACTGCTATGCTTGGGGGAGTCTAGTACCTTCTGCTTCCTTGTATGTAGTAGTCTCAATGGCACCACCTGTTGATGCAATAAAGCGTCTTCCAGTATTAGACAATGCGCTGATGATGCAGTAATTCATTGACGAGGTCGTGAACTGACTAAGACGACCTCGGTGCTGCCTGTACAATGTCATGCGCACACCTCGTAGGGTTGCATCCTCCAACCTGCCTCGTCTGAGGCAGTTGCTAAGTTATCCAACGTAGGTGAGAAAACCGAGGTGGTCGCTCCTCTCTTGGAGTTATATACACTCCCCAGTCGTGAACACAGCACTTGTGAGATTATTCAAGTAATCAAGTGGCCTGTATAGTGGAAAATTCACAAGAGGAATTTTCCCGACAAGTCAGAGAAAAATGTGCAACTTCTTGTAAGAACCTCCGAATCAAGAATTGATTGCACCGACCTGTAGCGTAACTCTAGCGCAGTTATCGTTTCACTCCAACACTCCCCCTCGATAAGCGTGCTGGAGATGACAGGCACCTGGTCAATTTCACTCAGAGATGAAGAATTCAACGATTTCTTTGGTAGCCATAAGAGCTGGTTCTATGAGAGGGATGTTTGCGTCTTTGTCCAAAGCTGGAGTCTGAGAGATGAATTTCGGGTAGTTTATCGGGCAGAAAGAAATCTGTCGGATCTGGATTCCAGCTTCCGGGTGCCCGCAGAACGTACTTTGGGTCACCTTGGGTTCTTGCCCGGGCTCCAATTGTGATCCTGAAAAACAGGGGAGGGCTGGAACAACTTCGGGCACCACAACTGTCATTTTCTCATGGAGATTTTCAACTCCTGACACCTCCTTAATGTTGACTTTCGCTTGTGAAAGTTCCACTTGTGACAGGACGGGAAAACTGGTTATCCTGTCCTGGGAAGGTCGCAGGTGAGGTATCTTGTCTTGGAAAGGTCGCAGTCGAGATGGCATGATGGGACAGATCGCCAGAAAATAGTTTATGAGCCTTTCCTGACTTGGAGGTGGAGTAGAAAATGGCTGTTCCGCACTCCAGTTGTTCATCCTGTCGTTTGTGGGTACACAGTTGCGAGTTGAGGCCGATTCTGCCGTTAGTTGCTCTTCCTTAGTCACTTGGTGACGACCATCCGCCCCTGTCTTCTCCTCAGAGGGCAAGTTGTTACTTGGGAGCACAGTTTCAGGAGGGAGAACGCTGATCCACTTAACTCCTCGTCGTCGCGCAGGTGTTCCTCGCTGTACTTAGTCTCAAAATCGCGTTTTTGGCTTGTAGTTCCGCCGACAGTTGTTTTTCGTCCTGTTCCTCCGCCGGTTGGTGGTGTAGTGGTGAAGGTGGTTACGGCGGCCGGACTTGGACTCGCGAGAGGCAAGCTGCTCGTCGTCGATACCGTTCCAAGTAAAACTGCTCGACTTTGCTTTCGGCCACTTCGCTCTTGCTCCCTCGCGCGTCCTGGTGCACGGCTTTGAACTTGACCGTCTCCACCGGTCGGGGCGACAATGAGTAGGCAGTCGATGGTTGCGCTCACAGCTTTCGGTGGCCAAGAGCTCGACGTTGCGAGGTGAGGTGCCTCCATCCCCTCACCCCCCCCACCGGTTTGCTGAGCTGCGCAAGCCAATGACGTGCTGTTTGTCTTTTTTTTTCTTCCTTTTTTCTCTGTTCTTGCCGCGCTTCTGGAGGCCATGACCTCGCGGCTTCCGGATCGGAATCCCGCGAGGTCGTGTCTCCCCACTTTGCTCGTTTGCTTGAGCGAGATGCAGCTCGCGTGAGGGAGCAAGCTTGGGTCGCGGGCGAAAACTCGCCTTCCGACGCCGCCGCTTGACATCGACGTCCGGTCTTCGACGCGGAAGTCAGTCGAAGCATTTTCCTGACATCGTCACCTTGAGCGACGACCAGCCACGACACCAGAGTGGTCAACAGGTGTTAATAAAAGCTGCTGCGACGAAACTTGTTGTGGCAAAATTTTCACCGAGATTTCTCTATCTGTTGCTGCTTGCTGCTGCTACTGATTTTTAAGCTGCTGATGGTGCATTTCTGCTGCATTCAGCTACTCCTCAGGAGGCGAAGAGCCACAAGCTTCTAGTTTTAACGGCGCCGAAGTCGATGAGATTGACGCATCAAAAACGTCATGAATCACCAATGGTTTTGCAGGAGATGGCATACAGTTGACTTGAGGACCTGGAGTGTTGGTGACGACAGGCTCTCTTTTCCCTCTCCCCCTATCAACGGCACGTGGTATTCCGCATGCTCCATACACCATGAAGCACCTGAGCAGGTCGTTACTAGATTGCACCGTCATGGTGAGGGTGTGAATATTTGATTTCCGCGTGCCGGAGAGCTCGGTGTGGTTTTGTCGATACTGCGAGAGTGCGTTTGAGGTGAGTCCGCACTGAATAGCACACGGATTGAAGATGTCTTTTGGAACTATCTTGGTTAGGAAGTCTGCTGCTTGCTCCGAACCGGGCACATGCACGAGCTGCACAGTGCCATCAACGACTTTTGACCGAATCCAGTGGCCGCGTATGTCAATGTGTTTCGTGCGTCCTTGGATTTTGGTGGAGTTTGCGAGATCGATCGCGGACTTGTCTCCATTGTAGATTTCTGTGGGCTTCTTTTATCCAAATCCGATGTCACCAAGAAGGTTCCGTAGATAGGTCACCTCTTGTGGAGCTGATGTTGCTGTGACGTACTCAGTTTCGGCAGAGCTGTGTGTAATGATGTTATACCGCTTGCTTGACCATGAAACTGCAGCTCCCGACAGAAGGCACACGAAGCCGGTAGTGCTTCGCCGGTCCTCCACCGTGCCTCCAAAATCTGCATCAATGAAGCACTTGAGCTCCAGGTCCTTCGAGATGCCAAAGCGGAGTGCTACGTCTTTTGTGGCGCTCATGTACATAAGGGCTTGATTGAGCTCCTTACAAGCTTGCGTTGTGCAGGTCTCATTCCCACGTGCAAGGTTCCCCACAGCGTATTGTAGGTCCGGTCGAGTACAACTTACAGCATGCATGAGTGACCCCACCCTACTGCAGTAGTCGGTCTCACTCCTCCCTCTTTGTCCCTGATGCATCGACTGCTACTGGGTTAAGGGTGTTGGTATGCGTCGATCAGGCACATCAAAGCATTCAGAGACCTTTGTGCAGTAGGTCTCTTGGCTCAGCTGCAAGATACGCAAGTCGTGATTGCGCTTAATGTTCATGCCAAGGTAAAACTCGAAGGACGGCATGAGCATTATGTTCACCTCTTTGGCCATTGCTGTAGCCGTTTCTTTGATGAACTGTGCAGATATGCCGATGATGAGGATGTCATCCACGTACACAAGGGCATAGTCTGGACAAGCGTCAGGTGCAGGTTGGTGAGGAAAGAGACAGTTGTCGTAGGCCGATGGTCGAAAGTCGAGGTTCTCCGGAAGTGCTTGTAGCTTCGTGTACCAGAGAAGTGGACTCTGCTTCAAGCCGTACAGGCTCTTGACCAGATTGTACACATTTCCACTCCCATCGTCATATCCCTCTGGCTGCTTCATGAACACGGTAGTGTCCATCTCTCCGTGCAAGAAGGCGTTCTTCATATCAAGTTGCTGCGCAACGTAGTCTTTCAGCTGCTGCGATGGCAAGCATGATGCGTGCTGTCGTGTAGCGGCTTACACGTGCGTAGGTTTCAAACAATTCCTTTCCTTCCACCAGTGTAAAACCTTTTGCAACAAGTCGGGCTTTGAACTTTTCAATGCTCCCGTCAGCCTTGGTCGTGATGGAAAAAACCCCCTTCACCCCCACAGGCCGTGCATGTGGTGGTAGTTCAGTGAGTTCCCACGTTCCCTGCTCCATCAGACTGTTGTACTGTGCATCAAGTGTTGCTTTCCACTCTATTGCATGCTCACCACTTAGAGCTTCTTGTAATGTCTTCGGCTCCGGTGGGAGTTCCTTCAAAGGGCAAAAAACAAGTGCAGCAAGGTGTGTCGTGGAAAATTCAGCAAGGACAACCTCGTCCTCCTTGAATACTGAGCACGCCATTATGGCAAGGTTGTTTTGATCCTTATCATCTCATTGCATTTGCTCCATTTGCTGTTGAAGGAGGCGTGTGAAACTTTGATTGCCCACAGCGAGTGGAGTTTGAACCTTCCTCGGTGGTTACAAACCATCTGGCATGCCCACCGTCTGGGTTTCATCATGCCGTTTATCAACTAACTCATCGACCTGGGTGGTGCTTTCAAGGTGGTGAGTGCCGAAGGGCACACGCGCGTGCACCGCCTCATTATCTGCCTCATCTAGATTCGAAAGGGTAAGTGGATGTGTGGCCGTTTCTCCTTCTGATTCCACAAGTGACTCGACACAGGAATCGTAGAAAGTTTGTAGAAGATCTGGGGCCGTTTTCCGCTTGGCCTCCCATGCTGTGCATGTCAGATTCTCAAAAAATGCTGCATCTCGGATGATGATGGTGCATTGTGAGTCCATGTCGATGAACTCCCATCCTTTCATGTTGGATGTTTGCCCCATGAACAAGCCCCAAGACGCCTTGTCAATCAGCTTCCTCCTTTGCTCCTTTGGCACGTGAACAAGTGCCATGTAGCCAAACGTCCGTAGCCCTTTGATGTCTGACTTGTCTCCATGCCATGCCTGAAACGACATCATGTTAGGCAATGTTGTGTGAGGTACGCGGTTGCGCACCCAAACTGCTTGGTTGAGCGCGGATGGCCACCCGTTGTTGTCAAATTGTGCTCCAAGAAGCATCGACTTGAGCGTCTCTTGAATTGTGCGGTTTGCACGTTCGGCAACTCCGCTCTGCTGTGGTGTGTAGGGCACAGAAAACTGCTACACGATACCCATGTCTTCTAGACGAGACATGAAGTCAGTGCTGGTGAACTCTCCAGCATTGTCAAAGCGTAGGACTTGTAGCTTCCTGTTGCTCTGCCTCTCTGCCATAGCCAGCCACTTGAAAAAGTAGGACGATGTTTCGTCTCTCGTCTTGAAAGCGTAGCACCAAGTGCATCAGGTTGCATCGTCGATGAACTGAAGAAAGTATCGGAGACACGAATTCATCGTGGCAGCTGGTAGTGGTCCGCATATGTCAGTGTGGACCAACTTGAGCTTGTCCGAAATGTCGCACTTGCTCACAGGCGGAAACACTTGTCATGGCAGTTTTGCCTTGACGCAGTCTTCGCAGGGATCAGAAGTCCTCTTGTCGTCATTGTCCTTGATATCAAGTCCATGAACATGCTGCTGCTTTCATGGTCTTGACTAGCTGGTAGCTAATGTGGCCCAATCTCTTGTGCCACACGCTAACGTCTGTACCAGAAGATTGGTGTAGACTTGCGGCAACAAAGGGAGACTTCTGGGTTGCTGCTGTGGGAGGATTGAAGTCAAGTCCAATCATGCCGCATGGCAGAAGACGGCCTTCGGCAGACACTTCCCCTTCACTGTTCCGTAGGTTGATATTGTTACCGTTGCTCACAATGTGAGCTCCCCTCTTCATCAGCTGTCTGAGTGACAGTAAGTTGACGGCATTCTCAGGGATGTAGAGAACATCTCCAAATTTCACCTGAGCTCCGTCGTAGCCTGTCACTACCACTCAACAAGCAACAAGCAGGTCCCAACACTGGGACCTGCTTGTTGTTGGCGACTGTCACAAAACCCCTTAAGCTAGGCTGTAGGTCGTGGAGACATGACCTGTCAAATGTGATGTGTGATGTGCACCTACTGTCGAGGTACCACACATACTGTGAGCGAACGAGGCTGTTGCTCTGTGCATCCAAGAGTTGAAACACGAAAGCTGAGTAATCAAACTCCTTCTTGCCTCCGTTGTTGCCTTTCTTCACTGACTCCTGAGTCTCCTTCTCCTTGTCACCATCCTTCTTCTCCTTCCCTTTGTCTCCAGGCCTTTTGCCTTGGTAGCCTTTTTGCTTCTTTGCCAGCGCCTCATCCACAATCCGCTTTCTACAGTCTGTTTTCTTGTGGCCAATCTTTTTGCAATAGTGGAATTCTATTCCAGGTCAAGATCCTGTACGTTGGCCACTAGCATTGCAGTCGTTGGCATTTGGACTGGGCCGGGCGGTGACCTGGGAAGATGCTGAGTTCATCATGGGTTGGCTCTTCCATGATGGATGAGCTGCCTTGACGTGGGCTGCACTTGCTACAGAAAAAGGTGTGTTGGACATAAGCCCGGCCCTCACCTTTGCAAGCTTGCGGTCGCCATGCTCTGTGAGCAATGTTTTGCACTCATACGCCTCTGTCAACTCTGACTCTTGCTTGAACTTCAGCACGTGCCTTACATTCTCCCAGTCTCCCGTTAAGCCAGTGAAAAGGAAGGTTACAAAAACAAGCTCCGAGATTGGAGCATCCGTTACCGCAAGCTGATCGCGCAGGGATTTTGCTTTGTTGATGTAGTCTTCAATGTTGCTAAAGTTGTTAAGGTTGATGTGCAATAGCTCTGTAAGAAGGTGAGACTTGAAGGTTGAGTCTCCAGCCATGTAGGTCTTGAGCAGGTAAGACCAAGCATGTTCAGCAGGTTCAGTCGATCCCTCAAACATCATGATTGCTTGTTGGATGCGCGGAGTGAGTTGGTTATCGAGCACCATGTACGCAGCCTTGGTGAAGTAGTTGAACTCTGCCACCGCTTGTGGTGATGACCCCAATGGTGGTAGCGAGTAATGCCCGTTGTAGAACTCCCATAGGCAGTGGATCTACGCCACTTGTTTGAACTTGTGTGCCCAGTGTGGGAAGTTCTCTCCGTCAAACTTGTCGATCTTTATCTTGTGCAGCTGCAAGGATGCCGCTGCAGCAGGCACTCTGATCTCCAGACCTTGGAATGGGATTCTTTGTCCTGCCAATGGTTGGACAGGAACAGGATACTGCTGCATGGGTACAGCTGGGAACGCCTGACCTTGAGCCATTCCTACAGCTGCTACAGCCAAAGCCCCGTAGGTTTGTGGCATAGGAGCTGGTTGAGCCTGTTGGTGTGATGCAAATGGTGGCACTAATGGCATCCCTTAAGAATGTGCAAAGAACTGCTATTGCACACCTTTGTTTGCAACTACTCTAGGCTGTACCTGCTGGGAGATAGCAGGTTGAAAGACGGGTGGAGGATTTGCTTGAGAGCGATGGGCAAAAGATGCTTGTGATTTCCACTGCATTTGCTCTTGCACTTGTTTCTGCACTTGTTGATGCTGCTGTTGCTGCACCATGTGTTCATGCATCTGCCGCTGCTGCAGTTGAGACTGAGCTAGATGCTATTGATTTTGTGCATTCTGTGTTGCTAACGTTGCATGCGACTGTTGCAATTGCTGCGTGTGTGACGCTTGAGCTGCACATGTGAGCTGCTCTTGCTGTCAAAGGAGCTCTTGGTCTCCAAGCTGCCGCCTTAATGCCTCTCGTTCCTGCTCCACAACTTGACGCGCAAATGCTTCCTGTTGCGCCATCCGTTGGGCTTCCTCAGCCAAGCGTTGCGCTTCTGCTGCTTGCCGTTGTGTGTGATATGCGACATGGCGTCCCTGCTCCTCACCCATGTGTAAACCATGCAAAACTGATTGATTGTCAAGGGGAGGGGAACCTCCCCCTCGATTGTTGAGAGGAGGAGGATCTCCCCCTTGGTTTTCAGATTCCATGTCACTCATTGGAACCTCTATGGTTGTCCAATGTACAGGTTGAACTGCAACGCCAATGCGACAACGCTGATGCTACCGCCCACTTGTACAGAGATGGTGGATGTCCTCTCCACCAGCTACATCAACTAGTATGTTACTACTGCTGATGTTCTAGCTAGAAGCATGACCTCCCTCTCATACCATGTTGAAATTCTTCACGCCCACAGCAAAGGCTGAGTAGGCCTTGCTGACGTGACAAGACCCTCATGTGCTTAGCTAGACACGTATATGCTATGAATAAGCAAAGTGCGGAAGCTTGTTTCTTGTGAGATTTTGGTTGTATTATGAAAATACAAAAGTACATGTAGAGTAGCATTATGTACTAGTCTCACAGCAGCATATGTACAGCACAAACCTCTGACTGTGTTCCTGGCCCAAGCTGGGCGCAATGTCTTGCCATGCGTCCAGCCCTGGACAAGAGTCTTGGTGTGTCTTGCAGGTAGACAGGGCTTCAGGAAGTCAGGGCCCCTCCTAGCCAAGCTGGCAGTGTTGCCAGGCTCACTGGGTTGACAGAGGAGAACTCTAGCAGGATCTTGAACCGGGTGCAAAGTCAGAAGGCTGACTATGCTGGCGATAGCTGATACTCAGATGCTCCAGGATGCTGAGATAAAATGTGACGGCTACCAGTCCCTCCTTTTACACTGCTACGCTTGGGAGAGTCTAGTACCTTCTGCTTCCTTGTAGGTAGTCGTCTCAACGGTACCACCTGCTGATGTAGTAAAGCGTCGTCCAATATTGGACAACGCATTGATGATGCAGTTATTCATTGACGAGGTCGTGTACTGACTTAGACGACCTCGGTGCTGCCTGTACAATGTCATGCGCACACCTCGTAGGGTTGCATCCTCCAACCTGCCTCGTCTGAGGCAGTTGCTGAGTTGTCCAACGGAGGTGAGAAAACCAGTTTGGTCGCTCCTCTCTTGGAGTTGTATACACTCCCCAGTCGTGAACACAACACTTGTGAGATTATTCCAGTAAGTAACGGGCCTGCACAGTCAAAAATTCACAAGAGGAATTTTCCCGACAAGTCACAGAAAGGTTTGCAACTTCTTTTAAGAACCTCTGAATCAAGAATCGACTGCGCCCACCTGTAGCATAAATCTAGCGTAGTTATTGCTTCACTCCAACACTCACAACCCCTGGTAGTTTTCCCTTGGCAGCCCACCCCCACACAGACCACGTCCGAGCCCTCGAAATTGAGGGATGTGAAAGAATTGGTGGCTAGTGGGCTGCCAGGTGGAGGGACTCTCCCGGGATTCTAGTCGACAGGCGTTGGCTAGAATCCCCGACGCTTCAAGATGCCCCCCGACACTTGTTTCTTCTTTCACATATGTGAAACTTTATTTCCTTATTAAACAAATTGTACACAAACCCACTGCCTACTAACAACTCGGGTTTTCTTCTGTGTGGGCATACGCTGGACCCCAGAGTAGTGGCGACAACATGTTTCCTTTCAACGCATGGGGAATCTTGGACCTCTCATTCAAAATCCTCACAAACCATCTCCAAAACAATCACAAATAACCCTTATTAAGAGGTTTGTGATTTCCGGGCCAAAAAGATGACATCAACATGTCGACGTCGTATGCCGTGCAACATCGACATGTTGCCTTTTGTTCGTTGTTCCTCTCCTTGGTGGCCATGCGCTCTTGGTCTGTGACCCCTTCGGCCGCCCTTCATATCCCTTGGTTCCGTAGAACTCCGACCTTCCTGGCACCGTTACAATGATCGCCTCCTACTCCATGTGACTAAATCTTTGAGCACATCACTTTGGGAAGTTAGATGGAATCGCCACCATTCTCTTATCCATCGCTTCACCTCTGGCAGTGCCTGATGGTGGCTCTCCCATCTTCATCAATAGCCAGAAATTAGATTCTGCTCTCGTCCGTCGTGTACTTCCCGCACAATTCCCAAAACCACCTCCTTCTAGTGGTACATGATCCACTTGCTGGTGGCGCCGGACACTTGCACTCAAGGCCCCATGTATATGATACATCTGCTTTGGTGTGCCCTTGGTCTTGTGGCAATGCACACCTCTCTCGCTTGTGCATTAGGTGCAGCTTCGCAAGGGTTGTGGTTTTACTGGCAAAATGTAACACGAGTTGGCTAGTGGTGCTACTAGAGGATTGTGGTGGTGACAACCCGTGGTGCTACTACAAGAGTGTGGCAATGTTGGTGAGTGGTGCTGCTAGAGGAGGATGGTGGTACCCTACTGACTCTTGGATTTGTAGTTTTAGCAGTCATGAAATTATGATTCTCTATTTTTTTTGACCAGGTAACTTGTTCGTGTTTTCTTGGAATTCGTCAAAGTTATAGGGGTGATAACTCATTTTCGACAAATAGTCCGACACAGGTTTTTCAATTCTGCAAACTGTCGATGCCCGTTTGACAGAAATGGTGGCATGTTGTGAGGATCACGATGAGAAATTCGACCGAGCTATGGCGGGAGACCACTTCACACTCCAACAGCCAACACCGGTTGGCGACGGTCACGTGAAAGTTATAGATGTGCATAATGACAGGTGGCAATGGTCATTCAGCAACTCCAGTCCTCCGTTCCAAACCACCCGTCCATGATGGACCCGTATTTGTGGAAGGTCATCCCCGAGGAGAGATCACAACGTATCACTAATGCCACACCTCATGCCCCATCCCCTCATCGTCCTCATCTCACGCATTGTCCAGATGGTCGTCCCGAAAACCTGTGAACCTCACTTCCGACGGGACCGACAAACCTGCCGTGCATGCCCCACGTGACTACTCCACGTATGTGCCTCCCAAGTCAAGTGATAAAACCCCCTTGTCCTCTCCTCTAGCATCCCCCTGGTGTGGTCCTAATCATTGGCCGGTAGCAGCTCTCCAGCTTCCCTCTTCGAGCTCGTCACCGTGCATCCTTGTCCACCGAGGATAGTGTGGAACTATAGTCCTGGCGATGGGACGTCAACAACTAAGAACGAGGGAAGTGTTGAGCGGATGCCACTGCCGACAAGAGAAAGGTGCCTGCCACATCACCAAGGCATGAGCCGCCGAGGACAAGGCTCCGTTGTTGAGCCGCTGTCATCAACGAGGGAGGTGCAACCGTCGGTAATAGCAACAGTAGCGGGAGGGAAGATGACAAATCCGCCAGCTCCAGCTTCCAGAATTGGCTCGGAACAGACTTCCCGTACATGCGCACAGTGTACATCCCAGCTGGATGCACTCCGAAAGTGCAACCAGCGGACATCGAACTGATGCGTCTGCTGCAGAATAACCTGGAAGAGCTTTTTGCTGAGTGGGGCACGGAGCAAACAAGTACAAGCGACCACAGCAACATGGGCATGAAGGCCATGAAGGAGGCAGTCTGTGCTTGGTTTTTTTATGCATGGTCGGACATGCGTGCAGAGGAGCCGTTAGTCAAGGACGCATGGGGGAAGTATTTGTTCCCACGTGTATTTGACCCTCTTTTACAACGAGCGGCAGCTCCATATGCTGGAAAGCTCCTCTTCCACACTGATGACGTGGAGGAGGACAAGGTCATGTGACCTGTTTACAGTTGTGTTCATTGTCTCTTCTGCCCTTTTCCACTTTGCTCACCTATTTGAAATGCTTGTTCTCAATCGATACAATGACCACAGATCAATTTGTACGTGCCTACCTGACCCATAACAAATGAACAAGATGTTACATGAAACTGACACCAAAACTTCAATGCTTGTACTTTAAATTCGGTACTTCAGGGTTGTAATATATTTCACATCTCTATGAATTCGTGAAAGGGTCCAATTCGGCGAGATTCGGTCCATAAAGGTTGAAATCAAATATCAAAGTCAGTAGGGTACCGAGGGTGGGGATTGTTGGAGCTCTGTCTTGGTGTCATTGTGTAGCGTTGCAAGCAACGTGTTGGCTTTGAGTGGTATGGCCCGCTTGCCTCAGTTCCTCTGGCCAGCCTTGTCTGGTCTTAGTTACACATCATTGTGGCTCCGCTCTCTATGTGCTAAGTCTAATTGCGATCTTAGCTTGGCGTGCTGTGCCAACCTTCTGCTTTTAACACCTGCCCTCTCTAATGCCACCATGCCGAAGTAGCCAAATTTTATGCTTCTGCTTTCTGGTTGCTTGGAATACCCTAAAGTTATGGGGCTATGCACGTTTGGATTCCTAGCTTGGGTATGTTGTACAATTAGTTTATAGCTGACCCATTTTCGTGCTTTGCTTGAGTAGTCCTTGGAGTGGGATTAGAGTGACACCTATTCATTTTTTCAATGAATAACCACAGTTCATCAGTAAGTCTGCCCACAATGGCATGTCCTGAAAGTACCACCTGCCATTGTTTTCTTATTTTTCTGTGATTAAGATGCGGCCCAATAAGGGTCACTAGGTATCGTTGGTTCCTCTCAAACTTCAATATAGAAACGTAGTGTCACCGCATCAATTCCCTACGTGTTTCTAACTATCTGTGTTCCCCCCCCTCCCCCCCCCCTGCGAAAGTGCGTAGAAGCTTTCTAGCAACACAGCCGTTGACCGGGCGTCAGTGCCTGGTCAGACGGTGACGACAGTCACAGGTCGTACACACAACGGCAAGGGTTTGGCTAGGAGACACAAGACACAGTGTCAAAATGCTTCAATATAGCATATGCAGAGAGAGATGACAACTGACAGGTCCAGGGCATAAATACCTGCCGCGGCGCACGGCGGGTGTCGCACGCGGCAGTCCAAGAGCTGTCCTAAAACCGGCCCANCCGTAACTCTGCGCACACATGTCAGAATCCTACGCCGTCTAAACCTAGATGTGCAGAATCAAAAGACGGACGCAGCGACTGGTCACATGCATGCATCCATTGACTGACAGCGAGTATACAATGCAAAAACATGCAAATGGGCCTCATGCCCAGTCCGCCGACAGGGGCCTGCAAGACATAGAAGGCACAACAAGGAGTCTCGGTGACATCTGGGGCTCTGGAACAGTGGTCGGTCAGCTCCAGGCGGGTAGTCCGCCGCCTGTCGTCGCGCCGGTGTCACCAGGGCCGCCTGCCTCAGGGATCTGCACGAGCATGGACACGGCCGAGTGGTCACAATAAACTGTACAAGAACGGCACAAAGCACAACACTCCCCCATGACCCGATGGTACGCATGTCCATACGCGTGCAGCACTAGTACAACCACATAGTGAGTGACACAGACAGATGAGACGCCAACGTACATCCCACACTCAACCACTGTCACGCATGGGGCGAAGCCTAACATAATGAATGGCCACCAGGAACTTTCCGCGGGCAAGTGCCTTCGTCAAGAAATCAGCACGCTGCAAGTCAGGGCCAACGCACATGATGGAGATCACGCGTCGCTCCACCGGATCACGAACGAAGTGATGCTCAACCGCAATGTGCTTTGTGCAAGCATGAAAAACACCAGAGTTCTCCGCAATGGTGAGAGCACTCTGGTTGTCGCAACGCAGCACAATGGCGGGTACTGACTGCCCAAGCTCAAGAAACAAGCGCTGCAGCCAAACTGCCTCAGCAGCCCCTGCCCCCAAAGCCACATACTCTGCCTCCGACAAGCTACGTGCGATGCAGCCCTGCTTCTCGCTTCGCCAAGACAAAGCGGTACCACCAAGCAGAAACACGTAGCCAGTGCGACTTCGCCCGTCAGGGCTCCAAGCCCTGATGGGCTTGGAGCCCTGATGACCTAACACTGCCGACGAAAGCAGAGTCCGAGATACGGCGTGGAGACCACGTACAGTACCACTTGCACAGCCGCGTGAAGAGCTCTCGCACGTGGAGCTTGCGAGAACTGAGCCAGGAGGTTGACGGCGAACGCGATGTCGGGACGCGCGGTAGTCGCCAGGTACATCAGAGATCCGATAAGACGGAGGTACAAGGTCACCTCCACTGTCCCCCCCAGCTGTGTAGGGTCATCCACCTTCACGGCATCCTGCCCATCAGGTGTGAGGGGTGTGGATGCAGTGGGCATTGCACCTAGGAGATCGCTAAAGCGCTCCCCCACGACTCGTGCGTATCGGGCTTGATGCAGCAACAGTGTCCGGCGTTTGCGATCTTGCACGATCTCCATACCAAGAATCACCGATGCAGGACCGAGGTCCTTCATCCTGTAGGCGGTCTGCAGGACAGCCTTGGCCTCCTTCACGGCCTCCAGGGACGGAGACGCGATCAGAAGGTCATCAACATAGACCAGGATGGCGTTGAACCGCTTGTGTGTCGGTAGGATGAAGAGTGAGGGGTCTGCCTCGCTCTGTATGTATCCTGCGCGAATCAAGGTGCCAGTGATCTTCCGGTTCCAACATCGTGGATACTGCTTGAGGCCGTACAAGGACTTGCGCAAGCGCCAGACCTTGTCACCGTCCTGAAAGCCCGGTGGCTGAGCCACGTAGATCTCCTCATCCAAAGAGCCATGGAGGAACGCGTTGTTCACATCCATCTGGTGTAGTTCCCAGTCATGCTGAGCCACTACACCGAACAGAGCTGGAGCTGAGGTCATGCGGCCGACAGGGGCAAAGGTGTCATTGAAATCAACTCCCTCAATGTGAGAGAACCCCTTGACGACCAAGCGGGCCTTGTAGCGTTCTAGTGAGCCATCCGGCTTCACTTTCTTGCGAAAGACCCACTTGACCTGAATCGCCTTCCTCCCAGGGGGAAGGTCGACCAGCTCGTAGACTCTGTGCTCTCGGATGGCGCGAAGCTCATCCTCACAAGGAGCTCGCCAGGCCTTAGCATCCTGCGATGAGAAAGCCTCCCTCAATGTGCCCGGGTCAGGCGCCATAGAGGGGGAAATCTGCGTGGCAAGTGCACACGCCTCAGTGTCAGGTCTGATGGCCACGAGATAAGCTGCTGCGTCACAGGCGATATGGAACTCGCGAGTGACCAGGTCGTGCCCTATAGGGCACGCTGGGTGTACCTCTGAAAGCTCAGTGCGGACACTCAGGCCTAAGGCCTTTGTGCCTGGATTACCGCTCACGATGTTGCAAGAGGAACGCCTGGGTCCGGGACCCGATGCTCGCTGAGCTTTGAAATCCAGTGGTCGAAGGCGACCACCGGGCTCACGGGAGTAACCGGAGGTCAAGGGGCGCACCTCAGGCTCAGGAACAGGTACGACCACAGGGACACGTACGACCACAGCTGGTGAGGGCTGAGACGAGGCAGCCGGAGATGCCGTGCGAGGAGAAGCGTGTGTGGGGAACACTGAGCTCGGAGTGACAGCTGGCCCGGACACTGAGACAGGAGTGTCAGGCGACGTAGGGACAGGAATGGGCTGGGCTGGGTCAGACACCAAAGCAGGGGTGCCAGTGGACACAGGTGATGATGCAGGAGGAGGCGTGAGGGCAGCGGTACCTGTAGGGTGTGAAACAGGCTGAGGAGGCCGGATCTCTGGACCAACGGCAATGATAGCCGGGTCATCAAGTGCTGGAGATCGAGAGGGGACTCAAGCGAACACATCAGCCTGACGAGAAATGGTCACGGGCGGAGAAGTCTCCCCCATCCACCGAGCACCCTCATAGGAAGGGACATGAGCTGCGGAGAGAGCTGTGATCGAAGCCAGATCACAGTATGTGAGAGACTGAAAAAACAGCGCTTCACGGGACTCAATGACACGACGACGAGTGGGGTCCCAAAAGCGCCAGGCCTTCGACCGCGGGGAGATGCCGATGAAAGCACACAAGCGACCCCGACAGGAGACCTTGAACCCTTGCTGGTCCTCGGTGTACCACACGGAGGCCAGGGAACCCCAGACGCGTGCGAGACGAAGATCAGCACGGTGGCCAAACCGGAGCTCGTAGGGTGTAACATGATCCGGAAGCGGACCATGCGGGAGGCGGTTCCAGACCCACGTCATGTAGGCGAAGCCCTCGAAGGCGAAGGACTCCGGGAGACCGCACTCAGTCCGCATGGCGCGGACCGCATCCTCCATGGTGCGGTTCCAGCGCTCAGAGACACCGTTCTGCTGTGGGGTAGCAGGAGCGGAGACCTGGTGAAAAATGCCGTGCTCAGCAAAGAAGGAGTCCATCTCACCGAGGAACTTGCCGCCGCGATCCAAGCGAAAGGTATGTAGCCTCTGGCGAGAATGCCGCTCAGCCATCACGAGCCAGAGCCGAACCGCAAGGGCGGCGTCGCTTTTCTGACGCACACTGTAGACCCACCGCATCCGGGTGAAGTCATCTGTCAGCGTCAGAACATACCGTCCCCTCTCGGACAGGGACTCGACCGGGAGAGGACCAAGCAGGTCCGAGTGGACCAACTCGAGTGGCCTCAACGCTCGGGAACGCGAATCAGGATAAGTGCACCAGTGCATCTTTCCCAGAGCGCTAAAAAGACAGTCGGTCTTGGGTGGCTTCTCGAAAGAAGCCACGTCAAGGCCAAGAGCGGGCTGTGTCCGTATGAGCTTCGACATAGTGTCGGAGCCCACATGACACAGACGTCGGTGAAGGAACCTCTGGTGTTCTGGGGATAGAACACTAGTCACAAAAACACGACCAGAGGAAGGTGGAGAGCAAGGGGAGGATGGCCGATCAATGTGATACAAATCATCTACGACTGAAGCACGCAGGACAATGCTACGGGTGTCAAGAGCAGTCACCGTCGCTGAATCAGCTATATGCTCAACGGAGAGACCCATCTGAGTGCAGGCACATACAGACAGCAGACGGAGCTCAAGATCAGGCACAAATAGCATGTCACAGAGATACAGGGGGCCAGACGGACCATCAAAGCATACAACCCCAACACCGTGGACCGGTAAGGACTGATCAGAGCCTGTACGAAGAGAATGGACAGTCGTGACAGGACCAAGTACCACAAAGTCACTACGACGACACGTCATGTGATGGGTGGCACCGGAATCGATGATCCAAGTGCCACCGGAGTCACGACTAGTGGACGTCACTGTACAACGATCAATGGAACACTCAGTATCAGAGGGACGTTGAGCCGTCAGTGGGAAGGAACGACGTACATCACAAAGGTGAGACTCATGAATCCAGTCAGTGCATTCAGGCCCATCATCATCACATGCGGACTGTGCTCCCCCTCACGTGTCATCACGAGTCACGAGGACGGACGAACAAGCACTCTGTGACCCACTCGACGATGACAACACACTCGCACCTCCCTGAAAGCGAAGCGCCAGAAGATGACGAAGCTCGGCGATGGTGCGGTCACGTGGGTCTGGGTCACTACTGCTCGCTGGTGAGGACGCAGGAACAGCTGCAGTCGTGGTCGTCGCGCGTCCAGAGGAGTGTGCGGGCGACGTGCCGGACACGGTGCGAGCAGCATGGGCAGCCTGAAGTCCACGAGTTATGCGCCCCCAGTCAAGCGGCTGCTGGCACTCAGTGTAGCGATGGGCACCTCCACAGTTGTAGCAGTGCACGGATCGGCCACTGCTACCACTGGATGACGACTGCTGCTGATCCGATCCGCGCTTCCTATTCTTCTTCTTCCCTTGGGGAGCTGCTGCAACGCCCTGCATCTGCGTGGGTGTAAACAGGGTCGAAGAGGAGGCGGAAGATGAGGTCGTGATGGAGGTAGATGAGGGTGACTGCAGGAGGGAAGATGGTGGTGAGGCGAGGACTGCTGCAGCGAGGGAAGTCTCCTGATGTGCTACTGTTGCCTCGCGGGCCGACGTCACCAGGAGGAAGAGCTGATGAGCCCAAGGGAGCAGTTGTAGGGTGGCTCAGAAAGGCTCAAGAGCAGCGTCGTTGTACCGTGTGAAGATGTCGATGTACTCCAGGCGAACTCCGAGCATGATCGTCCGAAGTGCCCACAGCTGTGTGCCCCCTTGAGGTCCCTAGACGCATGTAAATACGCATGGCACGTTGCAAGTTTTCTGCCGCAGGCTCCGCTGCTCCCTCACGGAGCGAGTGGAAAGCACGAATGTGTAACGCACGTGTAGCGTGCGTCTCTGTGGCCAGTAGGGACAACGCCACATCCCAGCCTCCACGAGGATCTGCTCCGGTGCCTCTGCCAGCCTCGCCGAGGAAAGGGCGGAAGTCGACGACAGTCTCGCGTGGCATGGCGTAGAGAAGTCCTCGCATGGCCCGGGCTGCTGTCAGCACCTGTGCTGGATGTGTACACTGGTATGGGCTGTGGTAGTAAGGCCACACTCCCTCGGAAGTGGCCCACACCTGAAACGGGATCTCCCAGCAGTCAAATCCATCCTTGCTCATGTACCGTGGAGGTCCTGCCTCAAAGTCCTTTGGCTGCCGCTCCTTGGGGAGAGCAATCGCAGGCTGAGAAGCGAGAGATGGGGAAAACTCCTGGAAGATGGTGATCACCAGGGAAGTCAGGTGACGGTCGTATCGGGGACACGGGTGGAGGTCGGATACCCGTCTGCAGCTGACGCAGGCGCTCCTGTAGGAGAGGAATCTCCCACTCCTGGGAGTCATCCTCGAAGCCTGGCATGAATGGCTCGTCATCAAGGAGGTCCGCAGGTGGTGGGGAAACCACATCAGGAGGTGAATCAGGCGGAGAACCTGTCGCGAGCACCTGAGCCAAGTGCTGGGTGGAGGCCGCAATGCCGGCAGCTCCCTCAGAAATCCGCGAAGGTGCTGTGGACTGAGCGCACAGGAGCTCAGTTAGCGTGCGGATCGCGTCAGTCTGCTCTCGCAACAGACGACGGATCTCCTCCCGCTGGCTGCGCAGGTCCGCAATGGCCTGCGAGCGAGGGCTCAATACCCCTGAAGAAGAGGAGGAGGGATCACCTGGTCCCTTGTCCTTGTCGTCGGGCGAACTCATGTCGCCGCTCACTATGGGACGACAGGTCAAGTTTGCCGGATTTCAAAACCGTCTAAGTTTATCGGAGAATTGAAACGCTAGCAACTTTTGACTTTCCTGGTGAAAACTTGGCTAAGTGTAATGCTGCCGTCAACAAGTGGTTGCTGACGTCAGCACGACCTGATGACGTCAGCAATCAACAATGCTGACGTCAGCTCGTCCCCTTCCTTCCCTTTTTTTTCTTGTCACGGTTCTGCCGCTACGCGGTGGCGCGCGGCAGCTCCGCGGAAGCTGCGAAGTAGCTTCCGCCCAGCTGTTGCTGCAGCTGTGCTGTCAGCTGCAGCAGCAGCTGCGTACCTGCGTGTGCAGCGGTAGCAGCAGCGGCTGTGCTACTGCTGATGCTGCTGCGCACGGCGGCTGCTACTGCGCGCGGCAGCTGCTGCTGCGCGCTGCAGCTGCTGCTGGCTGCTGCCGCCGCACGCTGCTGCTGCTGCTGCCACTACTGCGCTGCTGCTGCCGCCGCGACTGCCGCTGCTGCTGCTGTGTCGCTGCCACTGCTACGCTGCCGCTGCCGACGTTGCTGCTGCGCCGCTGTTGCCGCCACTGCTGCCACGCTGCTGCGGCGGCCGCTGCTGCTACGCTGCTGCCGCCGCTGCCTCTACTGCTGCTGCTCTGCTGTTGCGGCTGTGGCGGGGCGGCTGCATGCACCGCAGCCGCCACACACCTCTGCGTGGCGGTACACGCCGTTGCTGCTCCCTCAGCAGCTGCGATCTCACGTGGTGGGTGGAGTACGTGGACGGCGATCGGCCGTCTCCAACAGGTCCCAGAAGCTCTGCTGCAGCGGTGACTCTCATTGCTGCTGCTCTACTGCGTCTCTGCTGCGCAGCTCAGTGAGAACTGTCTCACTGCTCTGATACCAAGAGAAAGTGCGTAGAAGCTTCCTAGCAACACAGCCGTAGACCGGGCGTCAGTGCCTGGTCAGACGGTGACGACAGTCACAGGTCGTACACACAACGGCAAGGGTTTGGCTAGGAGACACAAGACACAGTGTCAGAATGCTTCAATATAGCATGTTTAGAGAGAGATGACAACTGACAGGTCTAGGGCATGAATACGTGCCGCGGCGCAAGGCGGGTGTCGCACGCGGCAGTCCAAGAGCTGTCCTAAAACCGGCCCAAAACCACTGTTTTATCCGTAACTCTGCGCACACATGTCAGAATCCTACGCCGTCTGAACCTAGACGTGCAGAATGAAAAGACGGACGCAGCGACTGGTCACATGCATCCATCGACTGACAGCGAGTATACAATGCAAAAACATGCAAATGGGCCTCATGCCCAGTCCGCCGAAAGGCGCCTGCAAGACATAGAAGGCACAGCAAGGAGTCCCGGTGACATCTGGGGCTCTNGTCAGAATGCTTCAATATAGCATATGCAGAGAGAAATGACAACTGACAGGTCCAGGGCATAAATACCTGCCGCGGCGCACGACGGATGTTGCACGCGGCAGTCCAAGAGCTATCCTAAAACCGGCCCAAAACCACTGTTTTGGCCGTAACTCTGCGCACACATGTCAGAATCCTACGCCGTCTGAACCTAGACGTGCAGAATGAAAAGACGGACGCAGCGACTGGTCACATGCATCCATCGACTGACAGCGAGTATACAATGCAAAAACATGCAAATGGGCCTCATGCCCAGTCCGCCGAAAGGCGCCTGCAAGACATAGAAGGCACAGCAAGGAGTCCCGGTGACATCTGGGGCTCTAGAATAGTGGTCGGTCAGCTCCAGGCGGGTAGTCTGCCGCCTGTCGTCGCGCCGGTGTCACCAAGGCCGCTTGCCTCAGGGATCTGCACGAGTATGGACACGGCCGAGTGGTCAGAGTAAACTGTACAGGAACGGCACAAAGCACAACACGCCCCCCGTCCTCAAAGAAATTAAGAACCTCACCCCCTAGAAGTCCGAAGGACCCCCTTTAGAGCAGGCAATATCCCCTCCCAATGGCTATGCCCCTCAAACAACCCCCTCACAGGAGCTCGGTTCATCCAAGCTTCCACTCACACCTGGTTTCTTAAAAAATAATTCTCCAACATATCTTCTTACTCCTCCCTGACAATCACGACCTTTTTCAACTCAAGGTTTTCTTGTGTTGAATTTGTTGAGATTGGGTTGTGAGTGATAAAATATGGGTCGTGTGTAGGAAATCATGGATTTCATGAAATAATATTTAACATAATTATTCATCTTGTTTATTTCATATTCATTTGAATACTATAAAGTGATGATAATCAGACCAATAGGATTCAGAGAAGTACCCTATTTAGTTTGTGGATGTGTGGCAATGTGGTGGTGTTTTTAGATTTTGAATAATTTATTCAGTAAAGAATGTTTGAATGAAAAAATTCCTCATTCAAACCGGTTCTTACTTGTGAAAATTTGGTGAAAGTCTCATCACGGAATGTTCAGAGTTATGTGAGGGTTTCAGATTTAAAAAATGAATTTATTAACTTTAAGAGTAAATGTAATTTTAAATTTAACGATAAATTATCTAAATGATACTGCTATAGCTGGGTGTATGCCCTTTCTCTCCTTTCCTTGTGATGACCATCTAGGCGTAAGATTTGGTCACGGCCGGAAACCCAAAATTCCAGATGCGAGAACGTTCTCAGCTGCGGCTTCATAAAGATGAAGAGTGGTTCCACGTCCACGTCTTTAGGAACCTTGTGTGACGTGGCCTGTCCACCCGGGTCATTTATGACGTCATCAATGTGTCATGCGTCCTTGCCCTCTCCCCTTCGTCCTTTCAAGCTGGCCTGAACCGCCCTCTCCCGCTGCACATTGGCCAGAGCTTTGGCCCGTCGACTGCCGCTTGGTCACTGGAATCTTGGCAGGCTTCTCAGTCGACTCTAGCCTTCTCGACTCTCTCCAGGGTCTCATTCTGTCACTCAACCTTCCCAACCTTTTCAACCTTCCTTACCCTCTTCGCTTTCTCAACCTCCTCCTCAGTCTGAAGTCGAGGGAGCTGAGAATCCTAACGTTGCCGCCGTGCCTCAGAGGGCGAAGGTCTCAACCGGCTGCGTCTGATCGCAGGACATCCCAGCCAGAGTGGAGTCGGCTGTGTAGATCTCTCGCAAGACATACTCGCCGCCTTTGTTCTTTCGTATTTCGGAACTGGACGGTTCAGGAACGGGCGAGCGTCGAGCGAATTTACAGGGTCTTTTGTCATCTCTTTTGCATTGGCATCTAACTCCCATTGAATATATCTCCTTGACTTTCCTGAGTACAAAAAACTAGGGAGGAGGGGGGAATAAAAATTGAAAGAAAGGGACGAGAGGCAAAGTTGAAAAAAAGACGAATCCGCGGGGTTGGCAGGTCGGGGGAGGAGGAGGGGTCCTCATAGGCAGGAAGGCGGTGCCTTGAAGAAGAGGGGACGGATGTTCTGCAGGCTTCCTCGGAGGGACCTCAGTTGGCTTCCTCGGGCTGCATTCGAGGTCTCATCTTGACCACCACGCTTTGGTCATTCTTTTACATGCCCCATCCATCGCGCCACAGGGGAAGGCCAAGACCGAGGACACTGGCTGATTCACAATCGTAGGCCGCGTGTGCGGCTGTTGCCCTCTCCTCGCGAAGGAACCAACGGG
>SZWC01007729.1:84578-103115 GCA_023375785.1 Penium margaritaceum | reverse complement strand
GCACCATCGCAGAGTGTGGCCCCTCCATAATGATGTTGTGGTCACGGGCCACTGGAGAATCGTGTAGGAGTCTTTTTGCAGGGCCGGAGGCTACGGCTCCGATGAAGTTGACAATCTGCTCCTGTCTCTTAGCCATGCGTCTCTGCACGAAGTAGTAGACCTGCAAGAAGTAGTTGAACGGGCAAAGCTTTTGGAGAGACGTGAAGCAGACATTCAGGGACTCTGAGGCGTTGCTGGTGATGTGGCCCCCATGTGGTACAGGACACATACACAATGTCCACTTCTGCAACGGGATGCCACCTTGCTCATCTGGTCCTGGAATGAGGTAATTGGCAGGCCGCTCGCTGACGGTCCGCAGATGGCGTACGGCTTGGTGGAACTGTTCATTAGTCAGGGCCTGTGCACACTTCCACCTCGAGTACACAGCCTTCCTTCTCTTTCTACTCAGTACTTCTCGTGCACATTCCTGCGTAGATGGCAGGCAAAGTATGTGTGAGTAGCGCGAGGCAGATGTCAATCCAAAGCCTTTGCCGGGCCTGCCTCCTATCTGACACGATGACTGCACCTGCAGTGGACGCTGTGGGGTAAGCACGGCTGAGATGCAAGCAGAACCAGGTCCACGACTCCTTGTTCTCACTTGGAAGCAGTGCCCAGGCCACGGGACACGTGATCCATCACGTCAAAGAATTACGCAGTCAGCATGACTTTCTTGTGTCTGTTCTTTAAGAACGTTCTATCCACGGTCATGATACGGCAAGAGGAGTCCCAACCAAGATGCGTGGCATCAGGAGCCACAAACACCCACTTAGATTTGTTGTTTTTGTCTGTCTCTGCCACAGCATGAGTGGGAGGGTCCACACATTTCAGCTACACAAACGCAAACAATGAGGAGTAAGATGTCTGAACATACATGTGACATAAGAAGAATGCTCGAACCACACCGTTTGTACAGAATTCTCACATATTCAAAAAGCGTCAGAAAGTACTGCCATGACGTGGCCTTGGCCTGCACCCCGATAAGTTGGAACTTTCCCATGGGAGAGTTTCACAGCCCCTAACTTGGAACTTCCAACTGCTCAAATGTTCCATGTACATTCATATGTCAATGCCTCCACACAGCGGACATGGATACGTCCGGGCTCACTCTGCACCAACGACAGTGCAAAATGGTGCACAAATGCACAGTCATCTATTACTGTCCTACAAGCAGCCATGTTCCGGAATGTCTAGCCATCCAGAAGCTTGTCAACGTCTGCCTTCCTTTTCTTTGTTTTCCCATTGGGAGAGCCATCCGACACACCTGCAAAAACAGACACAAGAACACAAACAGGTGACCAATGGCAACAAATTCCATGTCTCGCAATGTTACCATGGAAAGGATGAGGTCCAGTGAGGTAAGAACACAGAGGAGCAGGCAATGATTGTGCAATAGAGAAAAAAAAACCACATACGACAGAGCCTCATTACCAGAAGAAACACTAGGACAGTGCACCGGGTGCCTGCCCCAAGAGGAATGTGTACAAGGCAGGACCTCCATATGCTCCGGGGAGTGAGACTCCATCCGAAGCAGCCACAAATTATCCGGGGTGTCTTCATCCCAACGCATTTCCCATTATTCATACTCCCGATCCCGATTCAACCAGAAGAAGAGTTCTGCTTTGGCACCTAAGTCCAAGTTCACAGCGTGGGGTGCCAGAGATGGAGGTTGGACTCGAGCTGCTGCTGCAGGAACAGCATGAACAGAACCTTGAGGAACAGCTTGCTCTGGCGGTGGGCCCACACTCCCAGGAGTGCGGTTCCTATGAACAGCAGGGTTACCCAGTAACATACCCGCAGGCCGATGCTGCATAGATGGACGCAACGCGGGCGAGCAACAAGGATTTTGGCTGTGATGAGTGTATTCCGCCGGCCGACCATGGGCAAGCGTACGAGTGGTGGGAGGTACAGATGGTGGTGCAGGTGGTAGTGTAGTAGGTGGTGCAGCGGGTGGTACAGCGGGTGGTGCAGCGGGTGGTGCAGCTGGTGGTGCAGGAGGCGGTGCAGCAGGTGGTGCAGCAGGAAGTGAAGCTGGTGGCGTAACCGGTGTTACAGGCAGCAGTGCAGGTGATGGTGAAGCAGGTGGTGCAGCTGGTGGTGCCACGAGCTTGACAGTGGGTCGCCACCCAGCAGACATGGGTCCTGCCAGGCAACCAAGGTTATTCCGCCTTAAGGCTAAAAAAGGGTCATCACAAAGGTGGCAGCGGTGGCCTGCATTATTGGTGGGGAGGTTGCATGCGTGGCAGGCGGTACTAGGACACTGCAAGCAAGCCATTCCGTCCACCGTAGTTGGCCTGAAATTGTATACGTGGGGATGGGCGAGGTGAGAGCACGGCAGTTGTTGGACAAAGTACCTCGGTACATGAGACGGGTGGTCGACTGGACGGCTTACGCAACTCACTACGCACTGGTCAGGCAGAGGCACAAGCCTCCGCCCTCTGTGAAATGACCCGGATTTGGAGCGCCATAGCGTCAACAATTGGGCATCTAGGAATTTTCGTCCAGCAATAAATGTCTCTCATACCCTGCACGTCAACTCATCTAGCTTGATGACGAGCTTCAAGGGCATGTTGACACTCCACAATGGACTCCTGTTGTCCCTGCATGGTCGCCGGTGTGCATATGAGACTTTGAAACTGATTCTCGACTGAAAGCGGGGGGGGGGGGGGGGGGTTAGGAGGTCTGTCCCCGCCAACAGTCCACAATTGCTCGCGACCATGCGACCAAGTACAAGCCTCTACATGTCATGTCCACGGCACTTCTCCGAGAATCAGCATGTCATGGAACCAATACATCCATCTTCCTAAGTGTTTTTTTTTTTCTCATGTATTTGAATACAACAAATGTCAGCATAGCATTCCCGGAGCATTGCATAAGTAACATGAAGTGCATGGTTCACATACACAGCTAAGGTCCCCATTGCTCGGTGGTCGCAAAGACCGCCGAGCCAACTCTTCATGAAAGAGAGTCTGTTTCATGAAAGTAGCATTCACACACATGCATCGCACAATTGTGTGGACTCCAGAACCAAACGTGAAATGTGTGTTTTCTTGAAAAAAAAAACAAGGATGTGCCCACGATGCAAGAAATACAATGCAGGTACCGGTAGTCCTTGATAGCTGAAACTACCAAGGACGGATGGTTGCTTTTCATGAACTGTATGGGCTGATGATTGCTTCTATTCCAAACGACAGGCGGATCGTTGCTTTTCTTATAAGAAACAAATGGATGAGAGTCACGCTTTGCATTTAATGGGTACGCGAGCTATTTTACTCTATTTCATATTTGTGTACATGTTGAATGTTTTTGCCCCTTGTTCAGTGTTGTAGGATGGATCAGGAATGCTCTACCCCTTTTGGAGGTATGAACCCCTGGATCCGTTGTAGAGTGACTCAACTTTGCTCTGTCTCGTGAGAGATATGACCTGTGAGTACACCATATGGGTGAGTGGTTACCTTGGTCACTTTGTTGATTTGGCCAAGTGAGAGGTCATGAGTTTAATCCTGGCCCTGTGCACATTTTGTTTGCTATGGAAGCTTCCAAGAAAGAGATTCCGTAGCTTCTTGCATGCTACATGGTTGGTCTGTCACCTCGACACTAGGATGCTTATGTGTCAAGCCCACAGTGAAAGTCTACTGGTGATGTGGCTGGTTTAGGCCACTTCCCAGGAATGTGCTTTTGAGTTCTTGGACTGGATAGACAGCTATAAAAGGACTTGTCTTGCATGCTGATCAGTCAATCCTTGCTTGATTCTCTCTTGCGCATTGACGACTTGAGCTCTTCTTGAGATGTAATGCTAAGGTGTTATTATTCTTGAAGGTGAAGTGTATGCCTGATTAAGTTTGGGATGCATGACACATGTCAACAAAGGAAGAAGGCCTAAAAATCTTTGTGAGCTTTTCGGTTTTCAACTTCTCCTCTAGAGGTGGTTATCTCAATAGCTAACAAAGGGTTATGGGACCACTCCTCTGGTTGAAGAAGTGTCACGCACGCAACCACTAGGTCCCAAGTAGTGAGAGCGCCTTCGCTCTCATCCAACTTCTCTGTTTGCAGGTCAACATCAGCAGGAGGGGAATGCAACACTGTGCAGCTTTCTACCTTGGGAGCTGACATCAGCCTACATCTGCCTACATCAGCCTACATCTGCTTGCCACAGCCAACACGAACAGGGGAAGCAAATGCCTCTTTCACCAACAGCCTACAGCGGCCTCAAATCCAGGTACATTGGCATCAACAACAGGTGCAGCAGCTTTCGCAGTTGTAGTTGTAGGGATGGCAGGGATAGGGGAACCAGTGAATCATACGCTCATGCTCAAGTTTGATGGAGAGGGGTTTGTGCACTGGAAGTGGCAGTTTGATATAATCATAGATGACGGAGATCTGTTAGGATATCTTGATGGAGCTATCCCGGCACAAAAGAAAGAGGTTGCTGACCTTGTGGCATGGGTCAAGCTGAATAAGAAGGCTCTTGCCATTCATGTGTCCTCTGTACAACCCTCAGTCCTTTCACACATCTCCGGTTGCACAGTGGTAGCCGCGGCATACGCCAAACTTGGCAAGGTGTTTCAGTCCTCCTCACTCAGAAACCATCTCTTCATTCTACAAAACCTCATTAGCATGAGGCTTGGTGAAGGGGAGGATGTTTCCGCCTTGATGCAGAATTTTGAGACGCTCTTGCAACAAGCCACTGGCATGAGGTGGGACCTGAAATCCGATATGCAGGCCATGACTTTTCTGATGACGCTACCGGAAAGTTGAGGGCCCATGATAACGGTGATTGCAGGGTGGACTGAACATCAAGTTTCCTACACCATCTCCAAGTATGTGCGGAATGAAGCCATGTGTTGTAGCAGCAGTGAAGCAAACACGGTTGCCTTAGCCTCACAGAGCAGCAGCACCTTCCGCAATACCTCCTCCTGTGGGTACAAGAGAAACAACAGCACTAGCAACAGTGGATGGGGTGCAAAGGGCCAAGGAAACTGCCATAACTGTGGCAAGGCTAGAAACTGGGCTTGAGAGTACCGTGCGCCCAAGAAAGAAGGAGGAGACGGGGATGAATGGCAAGGGGGAAAGGGTGGTAAGGATCCCACAAGCTTGATGACTGAGTGTGCCTCCAACAAAGGGAGGGCGATACTCAGGCCAGGAGCCTACGGCCTTGACTCGGGTACAAACCAGCACACCACTTACAAGAAGAGAGACTTCATCTCTCTTGCTCCATGCAACAAGAACTTCAGAGTCGCCAACGGCAAGGTTGAGGCAGCTGAGGGGATTGGTGACAAGCTGGTCGCAGTGAGTTTCAACGGTGGAGATTCCAACCTCAAGCTAGAGGGGGTGGTCTACTTGCCCTCCTTCACAACCAACCTGCTCTCCGTCTCTAAGATAACTGACCATGGCATGACAGTGGTCTTTACAAAGAAAGAAGTGGTGATAGTCCCTACCAAGGACATCAACATCTCCTACTCTGCTAAGAAGGTTGTCGCACAGGTTCCTTGCGTTGATGGAATCTACGTCTTGCAGACCAAAACGACAACTTCAACGGTTGAATCTTTGGTCGAGAGTGATGATTAGGAGAGGAGCAATGTAGACTCAGATGAGGAAGGACATGTTGGAGGAGCGGAAGCACTGGTAACAGATGATTTGGCAAAAAAACAGAAGCAAATGCAACCACCGGGGCTGTTCATTCTAGCCTGTGCACATCCTCCGAGAACTTGTGGCAGAGGCGCTTTCAGCACGTGGCTCATCGCAGATTGGAGCTAATGGGAAACCAAGAGCTAGTGCATGGGATGAAGCTAGGTGATGAGGCGGAGAGAGCCGGGATCATGTGCACGCCATGCGCTCAAGGCAAGGCGAAAAAGAAACCCTTCAAGCGCAATGGTACGCGTGCTCTCGCACCTCTTGATCTCGTCCACTCTGACGCGTGTGATACCTTTCGCATACCGTCAAATGGAGGTAGCAGATGTTTCCTAACATGCATCAACGACAACAGCCGTGACGTCTAGATATACTTTCTCAAAAAGATAAGTGAGGTGAAGGAGAATCTGTACGCCTTTGTCGCTATGGTTGAGTAACAGAGTGGAATGAAGGTGAAGGCATTCAGGTTAGACAATGGGAGAGAGTACGAATCCTGTAGGGAGTGGCTCAAGTTGCCCACCATTGAACACCAGAAAACTACTCCCTACTCACCTCAAAGCAACAGCATAGCAGAGAGGATGAACCAGACCCTCCTAGGCATGACAAGGTGCATGCTCTTTGATGCCAAGCTGCCTCCTGGGTTCAGGGGAAAAGTAGCACGTACGGCTACCAATCTTGTGAACCTCATACCTGTAGTAGCTTTACAAAGGAGAGGCGAGAAGAAGCAGACATAGCAGCTGAAGACACCTCAAGAAGCATGGTTAGGCACAAAGCCGGACGCCTCTCATCTCAAGGTGTTTGGTTGCACCGGCTTTGACAAGGTCCACGCCGGTGAGGGCCCTGGAAAGCTTGATTCAAGAGCACAAAAGTGTTTTTTCATCGGCTATGACACTGCCCACAAAGCTTGTTGAATATGGGACCAAGGAGCCAAGAAGGTCATCCATAGTGAATATGTGGATTTCCACAAAAGGTCTTTGAGTAAGGGAGAGCTTCTCAAATTTGAGAACACTCCAAAACAGGGAGATTGGCTCACTCTCCTTGAGGAGGGAGATGAAGCACCAGCACCATGGCATGGGATGGGTGCTGAAACAGGGAGAGGAGCTCATGAAGATGATTTGGAGGAATCAGACTCTGATTCTGACCTATCTGATCCTTCGGAACATGAGGAGGATGCCTCTCCCATTATCAACGATGAACCAGACCTCCAGCCTCCACATCAAAAGCACCAGCCAGCAGGTTCAAGGAGCAGTTCACGTCTCAAAGTACCTTGAGAGCATTACGACACAGATAGGGGTGAATGGACAGGCTTCTACTCTTCATTCTTGATTCAAGAAGAGCCAACGTCTGTCGCAGAGGCACTCACTCGGCCTGATGAAGTGTAGTGGGACAAAGCAATTCGCAGTGAACTCAGCTCCATTGAGGAGAATGGGACATGGGTGTTGGTGGAAAGACCTGCCGGGGCTCACGTTGTGGGGTCCAAGTGGGTGCTGAAAGTAAAAAGGAAACAGGATTACAAGATAGACAAATACAAGGCACGAGTGGTAGGAAAGGGGTTCTCCCAACAGCCTGACGCAGAGCACGATGAGACCTTTGCTCCAGTTATGATGTTCATCTCCATCTGGTCAATGCTCTCCATTGCTGCTGCCAAGAACATGGAGGTCCACCAGATGGATGTCAAGACAGCCTTCATTTATGGCAAAATTGACAAAGAGGTACTGATGGAGGTTCCGGAGGGGGATGATGCTCCCGAGGGCAAGGTGTGCACATTGGTGAAGGTCCTCTATGGGCTAAGACTTTGGTACCAGGAGATGGGCACGCTCATTGCCAAGGAATCCTTCATGCACTGCAACAATGACCGTAGCATGTACGTACATGAAAGCAAAAAATGGACTATGTTGGTTGCCTTGTACGTTGATTACCTGATCCTATGCTCTTCTTCAACGTAGCTGCTAGACGATCTCAAGGGGCAGCTGAGTATCAGATTCAAGATGAAGGACATGGGCCCTCTTGACTTCTATCTTGGAATTGCCATCAAGCGCGACAGAGCAGGAGGTACCATCAGCCTGAACCAGACAAGATACATCAACTCCATCCTCAAACAATACGACATGGCAGATTGCCAGCCAGCACACCCATGAGCTCGGAGTGCAAACTCTCCACCTCCATGTCCACATCAGATGTCCACATCTCCAACAAAGCGGAGAAAACTGACATGCAGGGCATCCCATATCAGTCTGCAGTGGGCAGTCTGATGTATGCCATGGCTGCCACCTGACCAGATATAGCCCATGCTGTTGGGCAGGTGAGCCGGTTTGTGGCCAATTCCGGTCCACTTCACTGGCAGGCCGTGAAGCGCATTATGCGCTACCTTCAGAGGACGGGGCATGTGGGGCTCCATTTTGGAGGCATCACTGGACCCGTGTCACTCCGTCTCATGTGCTACAACGATGCTGATTGGGGAGGGAATATCGATGACAGAAAATCTACCTCCGGCTTTGTGTGCATGTTAAATGGAGGTGTAGTCAGTTGGACAAGTCGCAAGCAAGAATGTGTCTCTCTGTCGACAGCTAAAGCTGAGTATACTGCCTTGGCTGAGGTGTGTAAAGAGATGCAGTGGCTACGAAGCTTGCTGTCTGAGATGAAGGCACCACAGGCAACGGCGACGGTCATCAAGATTGACAACATGAGCGTGATTGACATGTCCAAGAATCTAGGCCAGTCCAAGCGCACAAAGCACATCGAGATCCGCTACCACTATGCTCAAGACTTGGTCTACAAACACAATGTGAAGCTTGAGTATGTCGGTACCAAGCTGAACCGGGCTGACATGCTTACAAAGCCACTGGACAAGGATCTCCAACAGGCGGGCAGGCAAGGTATCGGCATGGTCAACGCAAGTGATGACGAATGATGATGGTCACCGTCGCAAGGTGCAAGGGAGAGATTTGTTAAAAACTTTTACCCCCTGTTCAGTGTTGTAAGACGGATCATGAATGCTCTACCCCTTGTGGATGTATGACCCCTGGATCCATTATAGAGTGACTCAACTATGCTCTGTGTCATGTGAGATATGACCTATGAGTACACCATGTGGGTGAGTGGTTACCTTGGCCATTTTGTTGATTTGGCCAAGTGAGAGGTCATGAGTTCATTCCTGGCCCCATGCACATCTTGTTTGCTATGGAAGCTTCCAAGAAAGAAATTTCATTGCTTCTTGGACGCTCTATGGTTGGTCTATCACCTTGACACTCTGGTGCTCATCTGTCAAGCCCACAGTTCAAGTCTATCGGTGATGTGGTTGGTTCACGTCACTTCCCAGGAATGAGCTTTTGAGTTCTAGGACAAGACAGACAACAATAAAAGGACTTCTCTTGCATGGTGATCAATTAACCCTTGCTTGATGCTCTCTTGCGTATTGATGACTTGAGCTCTTCTTGAGATGTAATGCTAAGGTGTTAGTACTCTTGAAGGTGAAGTGTATGCCTGATTAAGTTTGGGTTGCATGACACATGTCAACAAAAGA
Organism: Penium margaritaceum; assembly: GCA_023375785.1. Taxonomy (NCBI): domain Eukaryota; kingdom Viridiplantae; phylum Streptophyta; class Zygnematophyceae; order Desmidiales; family Peniaceae; genus Penium; species Penium margaritaceum. The sequence continues at coordinate 93,925 of SZWC01007729.1, read as the reverse complement.
AGAAGGCCTAAAAACATTTGTGAGCTTTTCGGTTTTGCAGCTTCTCTGTCAGAGGTGGTTAGCTTAGTAGCTAACAGTACTCACTCTTTTGTTTTTTCAACACAGAATTCCTGTCATAATTCTTTTGGTTTCTTTTTTCTTTCCTGAGAAAAACATATACATTACCAGCTGACCTATACTGGTCTTCTACGATTGTGATGCATTTGCATCAAAGTGTCGGAGTTACTGAACCTATGAATGTATTTTGTAGTCACCTGTCCGAGACATAGAGCGCGCCCGCTCAGGTTGATCTAGTGGCCAATAGGTCGTTGTCTCCAGTCGGAGAATTACTGTCGTCATTATCTGCCCACAGAGAGCAGGATAGGCTGCCGTCTCACTGATCCGATTGCCTTTGGAAATCCCAGGAGTGACTCATCCTGTTTCTAAGTCCCCCTAGTGCAATTTATAGTGTATATGGTCAGTGCAATTGATTTGTATGGAAAGGTAGACTTATCACACCGTGAGTGTGCAATCCTATACTGTTTTAATCCAAAATGGTTTGCAATGTTACTTATCAAGGGTTGTACTTTTTTTGCAAAGATTTTCACTTTGCAAGTCGTGCAAAAGACTCAGCATGATAATGGTTTTTGTCGTTTCTGGCGAGCAGGTGGATGTTCCTAGCGGGAAAGGAAATGGCTATAAATGAGGAACTATTGTTTCAAATTCCAACAATGTTTCCACTCATTTTGACAATATCATTCATGATGAGTGAAGAAAGAACATGTGAATCAATGAATCCGTCAAAAGTATGTAGAATATCATTGCCGGCAGTCGTGAACTTGACGTTGAGAGAGGATGACGTTTTTTCATTTCTTTCGTTTCAACAAATACACCATCTTTTCGTGTCCACATCGCCGTAGACATCAAATCACAGAGACTCGATTTTGTTTTCTTCTATTACAAGAATGTTCTTCGACGGGAGCATAGTCCAAAATTCTCACTGTTCGCAAGATTTCATAGCGGTTCCCAAGGAATCTGCGATCTGAAAATCCATAGAACGGGACATTTGGTGGCATTTCCCAAGTTAAATCTCAAAACCGGCAGCAAGTAGGTTTGCATTTCCTCAACGCCTATCGTGGACTCCAACCTTTGGTGGCTTGATCTTTGAAGTACAAGATTCTTTCTTGCAATTCAGCCATTTCTGAATATTGCTGTCGCGCACTGAGTGTGTGATAAGTACACTTTCACACTTGTTGTGAGCACACTCGCCACATGCAGTATCCCTGTACACTGGGGCCATCTCTGGACCACCTTGTGAGGACTGAAGCAAAGAATCAGTTGTGTCATTACAAGTAATGAAAAACATATCAGTGAAAACAACAGTACACTTTCGTTGGCAGGTAGATAGCCGTCACAAAAAAATGAAAAGCTCCTCGGAGCGACTGACCATGCAATTCCAATGGAGGAAACAGATAGCGGAAAAAAAACGGATATCGTAACACACGTTTTACTTTTACTATGGCAATAACACAAAAGGAATCATTGGATAATTTTAAGTTGTAGAGCCGACTATAGCTTTACATGGCTACAAAAACCGCAGAAAACCCACATAATACATGCAAACTGCTTCCAAATCTACCCCAAAATACTCTCGGGGTTTTCAGATTTCATTTTTGCACGGGCTCCTGCTGGGCCCCACGGTAGCGGGGCCCAGCAGGTTCCCTTTCAATGCATAGTGTGTTTTGGACCCCCCACTCAAAACCCTCACAAACATTTGTGAGAAAATTCACAAGCCCCTCAATAGAGGGGTTTGTGAATTCAGACGACGTCAGCATGCTGTCGTTGGATAGCATGCGGCGTCGACATAGCGTGTTCATTTGGGTGTAACTTGTTTTTTCATGCTCGCTGGATATAGGACAAACAAAGAGGGAAAACGACCCAAATTTGGATATGGCATGGTTTATGTACGAAACGTGGATATGGTTATCATTATCGAGAATTCTGTGGATACATGGTCACTCCCCCGCATGAGTTTACCTCATTTTCTTTCTGAAACAGTTATGTTTCAGCCACATAAGACTAAATTCAATATGGGATTGAACACGTGAGACAAATTAGCGCACTGAGTGCACTCTTAGTGTACTCTGTATGGTAAATAAGTGCACTTGCCACGTCCATTAACCTCATTCACTGGGGTCCCTTCTAAGAAGAGATTTATTCTGGAAAATAGGACCAAAAAAAAGTTGTTCTTGGACACGTGAGATGAATTAGCACACTGAGTGCATTCTAAGTGCACTTTTGCATGGTGACTGAACACACTGGCCACATACACTAGCACCACGCAGCGAGGTGCTTCCTAAGAAGAGTATCATTTGACCATATAGGACGAAAAATAAGGTGCGCTTGGATAAATGAGATGAATTCGCACATTGAGTGTGCTCTCAGTGTACTTTTATATGGTGATTGAGTGCACTTGCTACATACACTAGCTTCACACACTGGAGTCCTTCCAAAAAAGAAATGTGTTTGGCCACATAGAACAAAACAATCAAGGTGTACTTGGATACGTGAGACAAATTAGCACACTGAGCATGCTCTTAGTGTATTTCTGTATAGTGACTGTATGCACTTTCCACATACACTAGCTCCATGCCATGGGGAATCTCATAAAGAGAGAACATTTCGGACAAGGAGGACCAAAGCACACTCTTCTCATACACTGTTGAAGGAGTGCAGGAATGGGTGTAAAGAACTCCTTATGAAGAGATCAAACTCAAGGCACACACTGAAAGCGGAGTGTATGAAATGACCAGGATTAACCATACCTCTTAAAACCATCTCCCCCTTGCCTTTTTTACCTTGCACCTCTCTGCCAACCTTCAAAATTCTAGGCAAAAACACATTAATGACATGGAAGGGAAACGTCTTTCACTTTCTGTGATACACAAGGACAGGAAGGGCTGCTTCATTTCCGACTCAGTGGAAAAGTTGAAGAAGGCCAGTTTGCCGCTGGCCGCGCAGTCTCTCACGGTGAACAAGAGTCGATATCCACAGCCATGTTGGGGTCGCAAAAGTAGTTGGTGAAACACAGGCCACTGTTCACCTCAAGGTTTTTGTACTTGTTCCACTCCACCAATGTTTGAGGTGCCCTTGGTCAAGCCAAGGACACCTCAAACTGCCCTTTGCTTGACCAAGGGCACTTGGTGAAGTGCCATTGGTCAAGCCACTTTTACATATGATCAGTGCATGAGTCAACTATCTGAAGAGATACACCCTGGGTGAAATCTCTGCATCTAATGCTAATAATCCTTCAGTAGGCCATGGTGTTGCCTTCAGTTTGTGAGACAGGTTGTGTTTAAGACCTCAATTAATTATGATCTATGAAACATTACCTTTTCATAGAAAGGCTGCATAACATCATACCTTCTTGATAACTCAAGTGGCATTGCCATCATCTCTTGCGGAATTTCAAGAGGTAGGGATTTTCACAGCCTTTGCTTTTATCCTCNTTCATGTCATTATTGTTCTTTTTGTATCTGTTCTCAACTCATGGTCATAAAAGAAAAATTTTCAAGAGAAGAGGTGGAGATTAAGGTCTCAACAGAGCAGAGCTTGCACTGCTATTTTGCCAGCAAGGTTGTTCTTATGCTACTATACTAATGAAGCTGGTGATTCTCACCTTCACACACACACACACACACACACACACACACAGGCTTCAGCAAAAAAATTCCTCATAGGCATATAGGCGTACAAGGTGTTGTGCAAACAACTCCTGAAGCCACTGTCACCTGCTGTTTGGTGCAAGAGGGATAGAGAAACAAATAAAGGCTGGCAAGTGACCCAGTTGACCAGCCGGAGCTTGAGCTAAAAGCGACTATCAGACCACGGTCACGGGTTGCTGCCCGAGGAGACCAAGAACAAAGGGAAAAATATCTGAAGAGGCAAGGCTTTGTGCGGCACCTCCATACAACCAGCCAGAAGCAGCAGAGATTTCTGAAAAAAAATCTGCAGCAGCTCTTGTCGCGCCCCTTCACAAAAGTGTGATCAGTAGATCCGACCAATTTCAGGCAGATTTGCCGTTGGCACCGACTGATGACATCGTCATCTTGGCGAGTCATTGTCAAGCACAAGGAGCAGATGCATTTGCACGCGAATTGCAAGATTGGAGCAGCGGGAACAAAAAACAAAAACAAAAATTTCTCGCTTGCGCAAGTGAAACATGCCCTCCTGTTCAGAGAGCAGTGCCAGCTCAGAAGCTGGCTGCAGAGCGAGGAGGGGAGGATGAGAGGCCCTCATCAGACTTTGCACCAGCTCACCGTGATGGCGAGCTTGGCAAGCAAGCCCTGCCGTGACGGCAGAGTGGACTGCGGCAGGGGTCTGCCGTGACAGCGGCCTTGTCCGCAACCAGCTCCTGCTGCAATGGCAGGGCCCCTCACGAAGCCTCCAAGACGGCGGCGGATAGCGAGGGGGAGGGTCACGCTGCCTCGAGGGCAGGTGGGCCCTCGCGGACCAGACCAGCCAGTCAACACGAAAGGAAAAGAAAAGAAAAAAAAAAAACTGATGGCTTTTGTAGCTGCTATTCACGCAGGCTGCCCCCTAGCCACAAGGATCTGGCGAGGACAGCCAGGCCAACCGGACAGCAACGGAGTACCCGCCTGAAGGAAGAGAAGAAGAAAAAAATTCAGGGGCCGACGAGGAACAAGAAAGCTCCAAGTTCAGTGAAAGAAATCAGCCCAACGGCCATGGATGCAGCTAGGACAAACGGCAGCGACTAAGAAGGGACCAAGAATCTATCGTCGACAAAACGACGTGGCAGAAACGGCTGGAGGAGGTCATGAGAGGGCGACAGGAACGACATAGCCATGGAGAACATCATCAGGAACAACCAAGAACTGGTCGTTTAAGACTGGACTGCACCAAGAAGTGCCCCAGCCATGGGTAGAAGCGACCAAAGCAGTTGGACCATCACAACACAGGAGCGAAGTGCAGCAGAGGGACAGCTAGCTAACATGAAGGGGGAGCAGTCACAGAGGTTGAGCTGAGACTGAAGGCAGCAGCCTTATATACTCTCCCATGCCACCACTCACTTCGGCGATCCCAGCAACGGTCCCAACAGATGGTCCTAAACGAGGCCCCGACATAAAGCGACCACCTCACATGGGATAACCCAAACCTGGTGCATGATTGGCAAGGTGCATGTAACCAGCAGGAGTTGCTTCGTCCAGGAGCAACTGAAAAAGAAAACAAGGGTAAGGTGAAACCAACCTCACCTGTGCCTTTTTTTGGAGTGACCTATGTGCTCCAAACCCAAGAAAAGGCTTTGGAGAACCTCAGAAGAGCCAAAAAAGGAGCCAAGAAGAACTGGTCTTCAAATTTATTGAACAACAGAGCCACCAAAAGAAATTCGATGGATTCAGCACCAGAGTGGAGCCGTGAATGGTCAACCGAGTACCTAGGGGAATTCAACAGCCTCGTTCCTCCTCTTCTATGCACTCAACATTGGTCGGCAAGCATCGGATTCATCAGCACATTTATCTGGGGCAGGTGTAGATATGTGTGTGTAATAGCTGTGCTCATGTTTTGCTTCACATAGTTATCACACACACATCTACACATATTTTTAGCATGGCGCAGACGGCACTCAAATCGGAGAATACGATAAAACTTTACAAATTTTTCCATGAATCTACCCGGTGCGGCTCGACTGAGAATCTTCACATGGAAAGACCATGTTTTCTCTTGACAGCAGCCCAATTTTGTGTACAAGCATTCCCATGATGAGAGTTCATGCTTCTAGAAGCAGAGACCTGCATGGTGCTACACACGTACTCAGGTCAAGAGGGGCTGCTGATGACTGGACAGGCAATATGTAGCCTGAACAAGAGGCCTCCAAAGTATCATCTCAACCATGCATGAATCCCAAACCTTTGGATCTTCATGGGGCAACCTGGTGCAAGCTTCAGGTGGATCCTGATCGACAGGCCTGATGCTGCAGCATGGTAACAATTACGATACGGAGGGGAAGGCTTGATGATCAAGCAACCTTCAGGTAAAGTTTCACCTGAAGACCTGACGAAGCTTGCTCAAGGAAGAAGCTTCTCCTTGGAGAAATAAAGGTGCCAGTACAAGCCCAGACCTGAAGGAAGCTCCCATTGTGTGGAAAGTTTTCCAAAGTGAGGAAGGGGTGGCAAAAGACCTGAAATACCTGAAGGAAGCTTCTCGTTCAGGTGGTCATCTTTCCTGGACCCAAGAATAAAAGGCGAAGGTCCTGTCATATCTCGAGTATCTCCAGTTTCACTATCTCCAATGAAATTTCCATCATAAACACGTGTAAAGTTCTATGACTTAGCACCAGAGCACCTTCAACCAAGATGTCGGAGGTCCCTCCAAGACCCCTGTAAGCCTGACACTTGTGTGTCAGCCTGGGTGGAGGAAGATTCTGGAGATCCCTCAAGGATCCCTATATGCCTGGCAAGTTCTGCCAGCTTGGGAGGAGGTCAGTCCCTCCAAGGCCCCTATAAGCCTGGCAAGACCTGCCACCCTGGGAAGAGTATGCCCTGACATCCTGAAGGTCTTTCACTGCCTCGACGGTTGTTGTGTCGAGACCCTTGCTTTGACAGCCTTGACAGCCTAGCAAGTCATTGCATCCTAGTTCAGGGCCAGGAGTTATGTCTGAGCATAATGCTGAGCTGTTTCTTATGCTGGGCCTCCTTGTACAGTACTTGTACTTTTGACAAAATTTGATGCCAACTTTTACTTCTGCTCGCTTCTCTACTAAGATTACAAGACATGCTTGCTGGGCACAAAAGATCCTACGGCAGCAGGGGATCTTAGTTGCACAAGAGCATGCAGTGACTTTGTCGCTGCCCGCTCACCAACTCTCAACATATTACAACTTGACTTCCATCCCGTATCCTCGAATTCAATGTGGATTCTGGCCAATTTTGGCAAGTTCCGGACTGACAGAGTGCTCTATCGTTCGAATGACAGCATGCTACATACAAATGGTCAAGCGGTTGAATGTTTGGTTTGCTATCAATATCCGTAAATAGCCAGCCGGCGGCGGGAGTTAAACACCACTCACCAAAAACAAAACAGTAAAATACAACACTTCATGTAGAAGAATTTACACAAAGCAAGTTGAACCTGGTGTGTACTACTTTGTTTTTGTTTTTTCAACCATATTCATTTCCATAATGCTTTAAAACTTTACGTGAATACAATCTGCGATGGTTTTTTACCTTTTCAAAAACAATGTATATTGAGTTCAAAGTGCAGTATGGTAGTAAGCATTTGCATATCTTAGCGGTTCTTTGCCGTGCAAAATATGCTACACATATTTGAGCAGTATTGACACAGCTCATACTGCTGCCAGCAGTGCTAAAATCGCCTATTCTGTTTCACTTCAGGCTAGTAGGAGGAGTGCCACTGCTGGGCATGTCTTCCATGCTAGACAGGCTAACAGAGCACACACTTTAAGCTAATAAATCAGCACAACTTGTGCCACTAATAGGCAAACAAACATGGCTCACGGCACTACTGGACAAGCTAGTGCAACTCATTGGTGTTGAATGACAAGCCAGAATGGTTGATGTAACAGCTCAATATGCTGATGTACAGGCTAGCATTACTTATGCTGCTACTGGGCAGGCTAGCAGGTATTGGCTAGTTTTTGAGAAAGCCAGCATCGGCCAGCTCATGTTGTTGCTGAACAAGCACATACATTCATGCCGACGTTAGGTCATGTGACACAAGTCATGCCATTGTTGGAAGATCCAATACGTACTATGCTGTTACTCGGCAAGCTGAACAGGCTCATTTTATTGTAGGACACGTCAGCAAACCTGAGACTTTTGTTGGGAGTTTCCTATGGTAGTAGACTCAGCGTTGCACAAGAGAGTGTGGGAATTAATATCGCCCTTGGACACTGCTAGCCAGCTGCCAGTAGTGCCCCTTATACAAGGGTGTTGTGAGTAGTATGCCTCATTGTCTGGAGCCAGCCACGCATCTCCTGCTGATTTTGAGCAACTACAGTTTCCACTAGCCGGTGGCTAGTGTAGAGTTTCCACCTTCAGGTTTGTCCAAGTTACTTTTTTCTGTTTATATCTGCCTTACAAATAGAAACCAGCAAATTCTCTCCGACTGGCATGATGCCGGTAGTGCATGTGCAAGATTGGAGCCCGGAAGGTATTCCTTAATGACCAGTGCCATGAAGGCATCTCTGCTGGCCAATGGTTAGTGGTGGGGGAAGGTAAGGGATCCTCACCTCATACCTCGTTTTCTTTTCCTTTTCTCTGTCGTCTAGCGTAGTTCTGCCATAGCTTGCCACACCATAAGGACGTGTATTGGTGCTAGTTGTACTAGCACGGGCTCTACCACTACTGGCAACACCAGAATGTGTATTACACTGTTTTTTATGCCACCAGGATGTATGCCGCTACTGGGGATACGAGAAAGGCCTCTGCTTCTGCTTGCAATGCTAGAAGAGTGTACAACACTGGTGGCGGTGCAAGTAGGACCTCAGCTCCTGCTGGTAATGACAGCAGGGAAAATGCCATCACTGCTGCAAGAAAATCAGGATGTATGCCACTACTAGTGCTGCCAGCAAGGCCTCTGCGACCGTTGGCACTGCCAGAAGAGTGTATGCCGTTGCAGGCAAATCCAACATAGCGTATGCAACTGCTGGTGGTATCATTAAGGCCTCTGTCACTGCTGGAAATTCCAGAATGGCGAGTGCCACTAGAGGTGGTTTGCTACTGGTCAACAATTCCAGCAGGACGTGTGCCGTTACTGATGGTGCCATTAGGGCCTCTACAGCTGCCAAAAATTCCAGCATGGCGTGCACCGCTGCTGGTGGTGCCAACAGAGTCTCTGCCACTACTGGCGATGCTAACAGGGAATGTGTCACTACTTGTTGTGCTAGAAAGGTCTCTGCCACTTCTGCCGATGCCATCAAGATGTGTGCCACTGCTAACAAGGCCATCATAGTATGTGTCACTGCTGATGATGCCAGTAGGATGTGTGCCACTACTGGTAGTGCCAATAGGGCCTCTCACACTACTCTCAACACCAGCAGAATGAGCCCCAGAGCTGGAATTTCCAGTATAGCCTCTCCTACTGCTGGTGATGCCAGCAGGATGCGTGTCTCTTCTGGCCATGGGACCTCAGCGTTTCTGGCAATCGCAGCATGGCGTGTACATCTGCTGGAAAAGCCAGCAAATCCTCTGCCAATGCTTGTGGTGCCAGCAGGATTCTCGTGCTCCTGGACGTATGAGTTGCACATTTTGCTAGTTTTCTCATAGTCCCAGCCAACTGGTGGTACAAAACCAATAGATTTTGTTTCTTCATTGACAGCATTCCAACAG
>SZWC01007729.1:51056-69962 GCA_023375785.1 Penium margaritaceum | reverse complement strand
TGTCCCCCCAACAAGGAAGATGTACCCCGTGCGACTGCGAGCATCCACATCATGAGCCCCATCACTGTCAGTGTACCCATATACAACCACAGACGGATGTGCTCGGTAACGGAGACCAACTCAAGCCATAGAGAGCGCATACCTGACGACACGCAAGGCTGCCTCCATGTGGCGTAACCTGGGGGACTGTGAGAACTGGGCAAAAAAATTCACAGCAAAGGCAACGTCTACTCGCGTGGAGGTAGCCAGGTACGTTAGGGATCCAATCACTCGCGGGTAGTCAGTCACATCCACTGGCTGCCCCAGCTTCAATATGTCTAGTGTCTTCAGCAAGCGCTGTCCTGCGGGTGTCATCGCCGTTGACGCAATGGGCGCAGACGCAAGAAAGGGGGCGAAGCGCTCCTCCAGGCTCTTGACATAAGCTGCCTAGTGAACGTGGAGAACGCGACGAGCTCAGTCACACTCTATCTCCATGCCTAGAAACACACGGCCTGAATCCAATTCCTTCATCTTCTATGCGGACTGCAGCAAGGACTTCACACACGCAACTACCTCTTGGCTCAGAGACGCGATCAGCAGATCATTGACATACACAAGGATGGCAGCGAATGGTGCCGACACTCGGGTGACAAAGAGTGCACGGTCAACTGTGCTCCATCCCTCCTTTTTCCATGGTGGAGATAATCTCCTGATTCCAAAACCTAGGAGACTTCTTAAGGCCGTAGAGGGCCTTGCGTATTCTCCAAACTCTGGTGGTGCCATCTGTGAAGCCTGGAGGCTGGACCATGTAAATCTCCTCATCTAACAATCCATGCAGGAAGGCGTTGTTGACGTCTATTTGCTTAATTTCCGAGTCATGGTGTGCGACAAGACTTAGGAGAGCTCGAGCAGTGGTGTAACGTCCGACACGAGCAAACGTCTCGTCAAAGTCAACACCTGTGACTTGGGAGAATCCCTTGGCAGTGAGACACGCTTTGTATTGGTCAAGCTTGTCACTGAGTTTGCACTTGCTCCTAAACACCCAAAGGATGTCAATGGCCTTGCGACCTAGGGGCAGATCGACCAACTCGTATGCGGTCTAGAGCTCTCAGCTCATCTCGCATGGCAGTCTCCCACTGCTGTGAGTCAGGTGTTATCCCTGCCTGTCGGACGGTGGTCGGATCAGGCAACGGGGACGACGCTACAGTGGTCGCAAGACGCTCTGCGACACTGCCGAGCACTGCTGCCTCAAGAGCACACTCGTGCTTCGTTAAGAGCATCGTATACCCAAGGACAGAGCTAGGATGGACAACCCCTATGGCCAGGCATAAGGCATCGATGTCGGTCGGCACGGCTGGCGACTGCTCAGGGTGAGACTGTGACGGTCAGGAGTGGGGTGCCAAGACACTGGAAGAGTGGGTGGGGAGAGCACGGAGGTGTCCACCATGGACAAAGGGTGACAGAGGTGCCAAACTGGGCAGAGCAATGGGTGCCACTATGGCAGGAGCTGGCGGGCTAGGGACAGCCAACAAGAGCGGACTATAGGGCGTCGCAGAGGAGAGCGCAAGAGATACGGACTCAGAGGAAGCAAGAGAGGAGGACTAGATAGGAGAGGCCGGAGCGCTGGGCGACAAGACTTGAGGGGGCATGACGGACTGCGAGGAAACTATGTCTGACAACTGGGGGTGCGACGAGGGAGAAGGATGCACAGAAGGGTCGGTAGCAGGGCCTGTAGGAGCTGGAGAGTCAGCAGGACTGACCTCCCCCCACAACCGAGAGAGCGGCAATAAGGCAACAGAGGGAGCAGGGCGACTCAAGTCACAAAGGAAGAGGGACTCCAAGAACAGGGTGTCACGAGACTCGACAACCCGCTGGCGCTCCGGGTCCCAGAAGCGCAAGTCCTTAGACTGGGTTGAAACACCCAAAAAGGGGCATGGACACCCACGCAAGGAGAGCTTGCCCTCACGAAAGCCCTCCAGGAGACAGACAGACGCGATGCTTTCCTAAACCCGAGTGAGGCAGAGACCAACGAAAGTGCCGTACCACTGCCCAAAAGGAGTGACTGTGTGAGGGAGGGGACCTTGGGAAATACAATTCCACACACAGGTCATGTAACACATTGCCTCAAAGGCAAAGAGAGGCGGAAGACCGGACTCAGACAGGAGGGTGCGGGCACCATCGGCGAGGCTCCAATTCTAGCGTTCAGAGACCCCGTTCTACTGGGATGTGTAGGGAGCGAAAGTCTCTAGACACGCCCCTTTGAACTCGAGGAGCCGGGCGGTAGGACCAAGGAACTCACCGCCACGGTCACTGCGAAACACGTGCCAGGACCGCTGACAAGACCGTTCAGCCTGGAGAAGCCAGGACTCAAGAACAGAACACACATTGCTCTTTTGACGAAGGGCAACATTCCAACAAAAATGCGAAACCTCATCCGTCAAACATAACGCCCAGAATCCCCAAGGGACTCATGGGGAAGGGGACCCATGACGTCGGCATGGACAAGATCAAGGGTGTGAGATGACTTGGACTCAGAAGAGGTAAAAGGGGAGCGATGCATCTTGCCCTGGGCACAGTCCAGACAGTCAGAATGGCAAGGCGGTGGAAATTGGAAAGGGACAAGCCAAGAGCGGGCTGAAGGCGAAGCATGCTCTAGATAGCATCAGTGTCAACATGGCCAAGGAGGCGATGCAAGAGCTGGAGTAGTCGGGTGAGAGAGAGAGGGAGCAACATGGGCAAGCGAGGACCCAACAGAGGAGGCAGAGGGCACAAGCAGGGGGACACGATAAATCGGATCACACTGGACATCCTGGAGGACAACACGACCAGAGGGACGGAGACGAACTATGACAACACCCTGACTGGCTGAGAAATCCATGCCCTGATCATCGAGAGAGGTCACCAACAGCAGGTTGAGCTCCAAGGAGGGCACGTACAGGACGTCGAGCAAGAGCAGCATACCACTAGGATCAAAAACACAAGCAACACTGACACCCTGAACAGGGAGCAACTGGCCAGACCTGGTGCGCACAAAGCGAACAGGACCATCAGGACCCAATGAGACGAAGGAGGCACGATAAAACATCATGTGATGGGTGGCTCCCGAGTCAAGAACCCAGAGCCACCAGAAAACGGAACACCGGGAACGACACCACAAGTGGCAACAGTGCCGACAGGAGGGGACGACGAATCATAGATGGCGAGAAAAAGTCGGAGGACAAAGGACTGCCAGTGCTCGACCCACGGAACAGACGTAGACAAAGACCCAAGAACATGACCAGGGGGGTCTCCACGAAGAACATAGTCAGACTGACAAGAGTGACCTCTGGCCAATGCAGTCACACTCTCACCTCCCTCATCATGAAGGTGGAGACACTATACAAGGGACTGCTCCAGCAGGCACTCGCTGTCAACGGACGCTGCAAGCGATGGAGTAGCGGACTCCAAGGTTGGAGGGAGCCACAGAGGGGCAAAGTAGGCTGAAGAGGGTGGCCCGGCATAGACGGGTGCCCCATATGGCGGCGGCCAGCCCAAAGGGTACGGCGAAGGCGTGGAGGGAACACCAATGGTGGAGTAGGCCTGGGCGGAAGAGGAGCTAGCAGGCTGAGACGACGTACGGGAGGAGGAGCTAGAGCTGGCGCCTGTGGAAGGAGAGGTGGCGGAGCCGTTGGAGCATGCCCAGTGGGCACGCATAGCACGCGCAAGGCGCAGATCATCAGGTTGTGCAGGGCATGTCTGAGCAGAGTTCTCAGAGCAGCCACAGTTCCATCACACCACCTCGCCAAGGACACGGGGCAAGGCGGAGGCAGCGGGTTTCCCCTTGCCATGGCCCATGCCCTGACCACGGCCATGAGAGGCAAGAGCCGTGGCGATAGAGGTAGAGAAGGTCGTGGAGGAAGAAACAGCAGAGGAACTGGAGGAAGAGGGAGAGGGGGCTATGGTGACAGCGGCAACGTCGGCGATGGCAGAGCGATGGAGGCGCTTGTTCTAGAGGCTGGTCCACCAGGAAACAAGGCGCTCATCGATGAAGTCCCAAAGGGCACCTACACCAGGAGGGGACCGTGGGGACACGGGCTGAGACGCAAGACGTTGTAACTTACCTAGTTTAACGTCGCGAAGGAGGTCAGACAGCTTGGGGATTAACGCGTTGACCATGGTGAGAACAGCAAACAGTTGCCCAGGCACAGCGATGTCGAGATCACAAAGGAGCTTGAGCCCGCGGGCCCAGTACGCATCAGCCAATTTGTTTACACACGTGAGGAGTGTGTTAAATTTCATGGTGAGCGCAGTTTGGGCAGCTTGGCGAGTGACAGTGGTGCGACGACGCAACATGGTGTATGCACCAATAGGATTAGCTGAGCGTTGGGCAGCAGGGTCCGCATTATAGGTGTCGACATCATCGACAAGCGTTTCTGGCACAGCAACGATGAGAGCATGGATGGTGCGAGCAGACTCGTCAGCAAGAGGAGTGAAGGGAGGGACTGCTGGGAAATAGTAACACCAGAGGCGTCCCCCCTGAGCCCAAACACTGAACGGAGTCTCCCAAGAGGAGAAGGCAAGCCCAACAGCAAGGATAGGTGGTTGGGAGAAAAAGTCATGCTGACGCGTGACAGTAGTAGGAGTGGCAGCAGGCGGAACATCGACAGGCTCAGTAGTAGCGGTGCTATCAGTGGAGAGCGTGGAGGAGGCACAAGAATTGGTGCCCATAAGTGCGCTAGACGGCATGACCAACATAGCAGGGAGATGCTTGAGGACTATGGCGGTGACTTCATCAGCAAACGTAACGCGGTTATCATTAGCAGCTTTAAGGCGGTCTTTAGCCTGGCGTAGAGCCTTGCGAGCAAGGTTTAGCTGACGCTACAGGTGAGCAATGACCGAATTGTTGTCACGAGACATGGTGACGACATGGGGACTCTATCGAACAAACTTTAGCAGAGTTTCCCCAACCCCAGTGGGCGTGGAAAAAATGGGAGTGCCAGTGGCACGTAGAACAGGTGTTGCAACCCCCCCCCCCCAAAGTCAGACAAAACAAGCCACCACAGATAGGAAAGAGGCAAGGACCAATAGTACATGCAGAGCAAGTAGATAGCTCAAGGAGTGGAAGAGAGGGAAGGGTTGCGTAGAAAGGCAAACAGCATAGGGATACTAGAAGCAAAGGCTACAACCAGAACGGAGACAGTAGAAGCAAGTGGAACTAGCAAGGCTAGAACTCCTGTGGTGAACGTGGCCTTGAGGGTGATACAGGCAACCACGGCGGAGATGCAAGTGGTGGCGATGCTCGAGACGGCCGATGAAGCAGATGAAGAAGACCTAGCAGATGTAGTAGCATCTGTGGAGATTAAATGGCGGCTATATCGGCTGATGTGGCAGTTGCTGCTGAGGAAATGACCGTGACTTGACTTCGATCACAGCTCTCTCCGCAGCTCATGTCCCTTCCTATGAGGGTCCTCGGCGGATGGGGGAGACTTCTCCGCCAGTGACCATGTCTCGTCAGGCTGATGTGTCCGCTCGAGTCCCCTCTCGATCTCCAGCACTTGATCACCCCGCTATCATTGTCGTTGGTCCAGAGATCCCGCCTGCTTAGCCTGTTTCACACCCCACAGGTACCGCTGCTCTCACGCCTCCTCCTGCATCACCACCTGTGGCCACTGGCACCCCTGCTCCGGTGTCTGACCGAGCCCAGCCCACTCCTGTCCCTACGTTGGCTGACACTCCTGTCTCAGTGTCCGGGCCAGCCTTGCCCGCTGTCACCCCCAACTCAGTGTCCCCCACACACGCATCTCCGTGCACGGCATCTCCGACTGCCTCGTTTCAGCCCTCACTAGCTGTGGTCGTAACTGTCCCTGTGGTCGTACGTGTTCCTGAGCCTGAGGTGCGCCCCTCGACCTCCGGTTACTCCCGTGAGCCCGGTGGTCGCCTTCGACCACTGGATTCTGGAGCTTAGCGAGCGTCGGGTTCCGGACCCAGAAGTTCCTCTCGCAGCATCGCGAGCGGTGATCCAGGCACAAAGGCCTTAGGCCTGGGTGTCCGCACTGAGCTTTCAAAGGTACACCCAGCGTGCCCCATAGGGAATGACCTGGTCACTCGCGAGTTCCATATCGCCTGTGACGCAGCAGCTGATCTCGTGGCCGTCAGGCTAGACACTGAGGCGTGTGCACTTGCCACGCAGAGTTCCCCCTCTATGGCGCCAGACCCGGGCACATTGAGGGAGGCTTTCTCATCGCAGGATGTTGATGCCTGGCGAGCTGCTTGCAAGGATGAGCTTCGCGCTATCCGAGAGCACGGAGTCTACAAGCTCGTCGACCTTCCCCCTGGGAGGAAGGCGATTCAGGTCAAGTGGGTCTTTCGCAAGAAAGTGAAGCCGGATGGCTCACTGGAACGCTACAAGGACCGCTTGGTCGTCAAGGGGTTCTCTCAGATTGAGGGAGTTGATTACACTGCCACCTTTGCCCCTGTCGACCGAATGACCTCTGCTCGAGCTCTGTTCAGTGTAGTAGCTCAGCATGACTGGGAACTACACCAGATAGATGTGAACAACGCGTTCCTCCATGACTCTTTGGATGAGGAGATCTACGTGGCTCAGCCACCAGGCTTTGAGGACGGTGACAAGGTCTGGCGCCTACGCAAGTCCTTGAATGGCCTCAAGCAGTCTCCACAGTGTTGGAACCTGGAGATCACTGGCACCTTGACTCGCACAGGGTACGTACAGAGCGAGGCAGACCCCTCACTCTTCATCCTACCGACACCCGAGCGGTTTACAGCCATCCTGGTCTATGTTGATGACCTTCTGATCGCGTCTCCGTCGCTGAAAGACGTGAAGGAGGCCAAGGCTGTCCTGCAGACCGCCTACAGGATGAAGGACCTTGGTCCTGCATCGGTGTTTCTTGGTATAGAGATTGTGCGAGATCGCAGACATCGGACAATGTTGCTGCATCAGGCCCGATACGCACGAGTCGTGGGGGAGCGCTTTAGCGATCTCCTTGGTGCAGTGCCCACTGCTTCCACACCACTCACACCTGATGGGCAGGATGCCCTGAAGGTGAATGACCCTACACAGCAAGGGGAGACAGTGGACGTGACCTTGTACCTCCGTCTTATCGGATCTTTGATGTACGTGGCCACTACCACGCGTCCCGACATCGCGTTCGCATTCAACCTCCTCGCTCAGTTCTCGCAGGCTCCTCGTGCGAGAGCTCTTCACGCGCCTGTGCGAGTGGTACGGTACGTGGTCTCCACGCCGTATCTCGGACTTTGCTTTCGTCGGCAGTGTTCGGTGGTCCTTGACGACTACACTGACAGCGACTAGGCTTGGAGCCCTGACGGGCGCAGTCGCACTGGCTACGTGTTTCTGCTTGGTGGTACCGCTTTGTCTTGGCGAAGCGGGAAGCAGGGCTGCATCGCACGTAGCTCGTCGGAGGCAGAGTATGTGGCTTTGGGGGCAGGGGCTGCTGAGGCAGTTTGGCTGCAGCGCTTGTTCCTTGAGCTTGGGCAGTCACTACCCGCCATTGTGATGCGTTGCAACAACCACAGTGCTCTCGCCATTGCGGAGAACTCTGGTGTTTTTCATGCTCGCACAAAGCACATTGCGGTTGAGCATCACTTCGTTCGTGATCTGGTGGAGCGACGCGTGATCTCCATCATGTGGGTTGGCACTGACTTGCAGCGTGCTGATTTCTTGACGAAGGCACTTGCCCGCGGAAAGTTCCTGGTGGCCATTCGTTCTGTTGGGCTTCGCCCCGTGCGTAACAGTGGTTGAGTGTGGGATGTACGTTGACGTCTCATCTGTCTGTGTCACTCACTATGTGGTTGTACCAGTGCTGCACGCGTATGGACATGCGTACCATCGGGTCATGGGGGAGTGTTGTGCTTTGTGCCGTTCCTGTACAGTTTACTGTGACCACTCGGCCGTGTCCATACTCGTGCAGATCCCTAAGGCCGGCGGCCCTGGTGACACCGGCGCGACGACAGGCGGCGGACTACCCGCTTGGAGCTGACCGACCACTGTTCCAGAGCCCCTGATGTCACCGGGACTCCTTGCTGTGCCTTCTACGTCTTGCAGGCGCCTTTCGGCGGACTGAGCATGAGGCCCATTCGCATGTTTTTGCATTGTATACTCGCTGTCAGTCCATGGATGCATGCATGTAACCAGTCGCTGCGTCCGTCTTTTGATTCTGCACGTCTAGGTTCAGACGGCGTAGGACTCTGACATGTGTGCGCAGAGTTACGACCAAAACAGTGGTTTTGGGCCGGTTTTAGGACAACTCTTGGACTGCCGCGTGCGACACCCGCCGTGCGCCGCGGCAGGTATTTATGCCCTGGACCTGTCAGTTGTCATTTCTCTCTGTATATCCTATATTAAAGCATTCTGACACTTTGACTTGTGTCTCCTAGCCAAACCCTTGCCGTTGTGTGTACGACCTGTGACTGTCGTCACCGTCTGACCAGGCACTGACGCCCGGTCAGCGGCCGTGTTGCTAGGAAGCTTTTACGCACTTTCTCACTTCGCACTTGAGAAGACAGTCTTTCTCCTACATGCACTATCGTGATTCGAACTACACACGGCGGTGACGATAGCGTTTGGTCATTTTTTGAAAATGACGACATCTGCGAACAAAAACCACAACCCCCATGTTTCTCAGTAGCATTCGGCAATACTGTTGCAACAATTTACTTTGAGACCCGGTACTTGACCTTGACGAAACGTAAAGACGCGCATGCACGCTTTAGTTCTATCGTGTCACTCGTTTTAAGTTTGTACGCAACACCCCCTACATCAACAAATGGAACAAATTCATAGAACTAAAAAATATTCTGACCAGAATGTCCACACATGACAGAATCATGCACATAATATCAATAATGTAGTCATGTTTCCTCACGAGTGGGTACCGCATGCACAGTTACTCGCTATTTGCACTTTGTGGAAAATGAGGTCACCAGTTAAAATGTGTGGGTATTCTGGTCGTTTTGTTTATAGAGTGGGTATTCGGGATGTACAACCCTCAGAAGGTGGGTACAAGGGAATGAATCCGTTTTAAAACATAGGCAAATATAAAATTACTAAGGTAATATGGGTGCACCTTCATATTTTCTCAAAGATCAGTTCAAGGCACCTTGGCCAACTTCACCCACCTAGAGTGAAGTTGCTGTATTTGGTGTTAGGGTTAGGGTTCAACACGCATTGTGGTCCATTCCTGAGTGGGAGGAATGGAACACCATTTGTGCGAAGTGGCTTGAACAGCTCCTGACATACTCCCTTCAACATCTCGAGTGGGCCCCAGTTCAGCCCAGCGTACGTCGTGGTCAGGAGAGGCGCGATCGTGGCATTGGAAACGAGTTGCACAGGTGTCAAGTGGGAAGTTCCCAAGGAGTGTGGTGCTTTTTCGTCGTACGCCGTTTTCCCCGCGCCGGTGGACACTTCCAGGTCAGAGGCTGATGTGGATCCTGCCACGTTGTTTGTGGTGCTCAGTGGTTTTGAAGGAAGAAGGGTGGTAAGGAAATTCGTAGGTCTTTTCTTCCTCTAGTTCATTCGGGAAACGTTGTGCAACCAGAAGTAGAATGACAAATTCACTGCATTATTGCTCATGCTCGTGCCGAAAAGAAGGGCAGGTGTCGAGTGACTCGCTTTTTAGGGACACGGGGCGAGGCTCGCTCTGACTGGTTCACAGTGGCCGCGGCTTGCCACGACGGCTTAGATATTAAAAATAAATCAGGAATTTAGAAGAAGATAGACATTCGACTATGCTCATCCATTCCTCAGAAAACCTTGTGGATGGAGAGCTATTCTAATGCCGTAACAAAAATTAAAAGTTCTTTCCTAAAGCGAGTATTGACAGCCGAAATATGTTCAGAAAAAATCGACAGTCTGCTGCTGCAACCCGGTCTTAAGTGCACTTGCCCCCAACCTACACATAGCGGTCTGTCCTCGGTAAGAGCCGTCGAGGGCTAGCTGTGATAGTGCTTCTGCTTGGCGAACTGAATCGTCCTGTAGAGTGGTCCGCCAAGAACATCGTCGTTATGGCGGCTTTGGCATCAGCGCCTCTGCAGCAGGTGTGCGCCTTGGCGCCCACGAGCGGATCGGGCAAGAGGAGGGATTCGTGCACATCCCTGAAGGCTGCTGTTCTCCCTCCTTCCAAATCTCTCCAGCTGTCCTCCGCCTCTTCATTCCAGTCTGCTGCCTTCGTGTCGGCCGCCCACAAACCTTCCCAGCCAAAGCAGCGTCGGGCTGCTAGGTTCCTGTCCGCGCGCGCGCAGGCTGCCTCCGATGGCGCCGCTGCTGCACCCGTCCCTGCTGAGCCCGCGAAGTTCTTGGGAGTTCCTGTCTTGACATTGAAGAAGGTCATCCCGTTGGGTCTTATTTTCTTCTGCATTCTTTTCAACTACACCATTCTGCGCGACACCAAGGACGTGCTCGTCGTGACTGCACCCGGATCCGGAGCCGAAACTATTCCTTTCCTCAAGACATGGGTGAACCTGCCCATGGCCATCGGCCTCATGGTGGTGTACGGCCAGCTGGCAAACGTGCTGAGCGCGGAGGCTCTCTTCTACACCATGATTCTGCCCTTCCTGGCCTTCTTCGGCTCGTTTGCCTTCGTGATGTACCCCATGCGCGACATCATTCACCCCAATGCCTTCGCTGAGAGCCTGCTGCAGACCATGGGTCCCCGTTTCATGGGCCCCATCTCCATCTTGCGCAACTGGTCCTTCTGCCTCTTCTACGTCATGGCTGAGCTGTGGGGAAGCGTCGTGGTCTCCGTGCTCTTCTGGGGTTTCGCCAACCAGGTACAGTGCTTCAGTCTTCTTCAAGCTATTAGTGTTAAAACGACTCCTACTCTGCAAACATTGGCATGGAGGAATCGCATGGAGTCTTCTTTCCTGGATGCTACCTCAGAAGAGAGACAAGAGCACGTTGCTCGTAAAGTGCGGGTCCGCAGACCTTGGGAGTAATCTCTTTTCTTTTCTCCGCTCTTCGTTGTCCTCGCACAGTAGAGAAGCACGCAACGTTGTCAACAAGTCCGAGCACACACCGATGTGTCACTGTCAGAGAGCATGCTGCCTTCTGTAACCTTTTGCGACCTCACAAATTGACATCACATTTCTGAGTGACCCTAAACCGCACTGACGGCTGATCTTCCCTTTACTTCTTCACCTCTTTTGTGAAGGTGTGGCCTTCAACGTTTCACCTGCACGCGTTTGTTCTATGTATGATTCCGCGCAGATCTGCACTGTGGAGGAGGCCAAGCAGTTCTACCCTCTCTTCGGCTTGGGTGCCAACGTGGCGCTGGTGTTCTCAGGCAAGACCGTGAAGTACTTCTCGGAGCTCCGCGGCACGCTGCCACCTGGCGTGGACGGCTGGGGCGTGTCTCTGCAGGGCATGATGTCGCTGGTGGTTGCTCTTGGTCTGGTGATCTGTGGTGTGTACTGGTGGGTCAACAGGGCCGTCGTGGACAACCCCAATGTCGCCAAGGNAGTGCAACATGTTTGGTCTTGCAAAGGGAACCCGCATATCCGATCTTCCCTAGCATCGAATGGAAGCAAGTGTTTCACATTATGTCATGCCATTCCCCATTCATTCTCGTTCTCTTGTGACTCTCTTGGTGGTTGTTCTTAACGTGCACAGAAGTCGAAGCCCAAGATGAGCATGGGTGAGAGTCTGAAGTTCCTTCTGGCATCTCGCTACGTGCGTGACCTGGCTACCCTGGTGACCGCCTACGGCATCAGCATCAACCTTGTGGAGGTCACATGGAAGAGCAAGATCAAGGCTCAGGTATGTAGGTGGCTGTATGCATGTGTGTACTGATCCTTTGTGAACGCTGAATCCTTGCTCGTTTGAGCGTTTGTGAATCTTTGACAATGCTCATTAAGCCACTTAGGCTTGGTTGTAATAGAGATAGTCACAGAAGAAAAGTCCATACCTGCTCGCCAGCAGAGAATGTTCCTTCTGCACCCATGTCTTCTATTCCTCAAGTGCCAGTGTTTGCTGCTACTTACATACCAATGTTCCTAACTCCTTGAGTACTACTGATTGACACTCCTTCAGTACCATTGTTCATTGTTTCTTGAGTACCAATGTTTGTTTTCTTCACTATCAAAATCTGTTCTTTGTTAAGCAACAATGGTTGACACTCCTATCATACCAAGGCTCTTCACACTTGAGTATCAATGCTCATTGTTCCTTGTGGACCAACGTTTGTTCTTGCATAAGTACCAATGTCTCATTTTTTCTTTGTAAATGTTCCTTACATACTAATGCTTGCCATTCCTGAATCACCAATTTCTGTCGTTCCTTGCATACTGATGTTCCTTGTTCATCACTTACCCATGGTTGGCAGTGAAGGCATGAGAAAGCACTAAGTGGGCCTCTCTTTGCCTCTTGCATACCTTCGTTTTCTGGTTGTTGCTGTGTGTGATTTTCTGATTTCTGCCCATACTCAGGTTTGGCAGGCAATGAAAACTGCTATGTCAGATCCTGAGTTTGTGCTGTCAGTCTTGATCTTCTGGGTAGTGAGCCTCCGGTGGTTGTTTAAGTGTGGTCTGGCTTATGTACACCAGACTGATCTCCAGTTTGAAGAGTGCTCGTGTTGTGAAGGTTTTCTACGCTCAATGAGAAGGGCATATGCGCAATGACTGAGGTCATTGCTCTGTTATCATGCTAACTGATGAACAAAAGTCCTTGAAACTTGTCCTGTGCTGTTGTGCAGTTCCCCAACCCCAATGACTACTCATCTTTCATGGGCGACTTCTCTGCAGCCACTGGCACTGTCACATTCGTAATGATGCTTGTCAGCCGCTTCATCTTCCAGAAGTATGGATGGGGCACTGCTGCCCTCATCACCCCCACTGTGCTCCTCATCACCGGCATTGCCTTCTTCGCCCTGGTGCTGGGCAGCGGCCCCCTCACTCCTGCCCTGGCCTCTATTGGCTTGACCCCCCTGCTGGCAGCTGTGTATGTGGGTGCTGCCCAGAACATCTTCAGCAAGTCAGCCAAGTACAGCCTGTTTGACCCCTGCAAGGAGATGGCCTACATTCCTCTGGATGAGGAGACCAAGGTGAGCCAGCTGCTAATGCTTTCCCACTTCTGAACATGCCAAGTTCCGCAGAGCTTTGCTTCGAGTGTATCAAGATCTGAAAGCAATCCAAGTTGACCACTTAGTCATCCAGACAGATGTTATTTGTGCCTCTCGTCACTCCCAATACCCCTCTCCTGTTCCACAGTGGTGGATTTCTGCATTGACTGAATTCAGTTATTCTCGCATCTTTGTGCAGGTCAAGGGCAAGGCTGCCATTGACGTGGTGTGCAACCCTCTTGGCAAGTCTGGCGGTGCCCTCATCCAGCAGTTCCTCATTGTTGGCTTCGGGTCCCTTGCGGCGTCCACCCCATATCTCGGTGTGATCCTCCTGGGTATTGTCCTGGCCTGGATTGGGGCTGCTAAGTCGCTGGACTCCCAGTTCTCGGTTCTTGAAGAGGAGGAGCTGAGTGAGAAGGTGAGGATCTGATCCGAACTTGGTCTTAAGACATGCAATGAAGATGGTTGTGCCCTGAATCTGACTTCTCTGTCGTTTACCCTTGCAGGAGGCTACGAAGAGTGGTGATTCGCCCTCGGCCACTCCTGCTGCTGCCTGATACAGACCATTCATCAGTTGACTTCTCCGTCGAGCTGCTCTGGTGCACTTGCCATCATCTGCTGTGCTCCAGCTAGTGTAGCTGGATTGATTTGCCAAGTGTCTCTGTATCAGTGACTGGGAAGGGATATCGAACCTTTCCTCTCTAGTCTCTTCAATAGTTCAATTGATTTAGACACAAATCATTTACAAAATTCTACTTGTTTCTGAAAGTTTTGGTACAGTTTGGAACATGTTTGGTTATGTGTGACGTTGCAAGCTTGTGCACAACGTGTACCCATCTTCCGCTGATGATACTAACTCTTGTACTCCAAATGAAAATAAAAGACTGGTGACAAAGGATGAAATTGTGAAAGATGCCTATTTTGACCCCCCTCTTGATGCGGACTGCCTGCCGTCGAAATTGGTACCTGGATGATGCCGTACCTCTTCCTGATTTCTCGGTGGGACCTGTTTTGGGAGCGCGCTCCCATCAGATGCCCGTGTTAGGGGGGAAAGAATCATGTTGATAGCCTTCAAAATCACCGTTGCACCGGGTAACATTAGCGAAACCGACTGATGGAAAAAAAGAAAGTACCTCTTGGGCGGTTTCCGAGACATCTCGCCAACGGTAAGGTGTCTTAAGGAACTACTGTATAAAAAATGCAACAACGAATCAGAAACATGTTACACACCACGCGGGCCAATGAAAACGTCAGCATTTTTTGCAATATCTGTTTGTCATATGTTTCTCGCGCTTCATGTATACATGGGTAGTGTTTGTCGATCCATGTAGATTGGCGCTAAGATGGAGAAAAAATGTCGGCGAGCCTGCACTATGGAAGCCAAGGTCGCCACCGAATAGTAATCTGCCGTCAGATCGGTACATGCGATCATGGACACCGACAGACCTCAATTCCTGAAAGCTTTGTCCCTCCATCTATATAATTGTCCAAGTTTTGAACATTCATGTCAATTTTCCACGGAGGGATAAGTGGAAAATTTTCCCCACGTGAGCAAATACTCCTTCAGCACATACAGCAGTATTTGTTGAAGTGGAACACTCAAGTGTGCCGTTTGCACATAGCTTCATGTCCATGAATAATACAGTTCTGCACAGAGAACTGTTTCGGTCGATGAATACTGCTGTTTCGAAGTAAAGAAGTGATGCTGTTGGAGTCAGACTATCATAACATCATAGACATTGTTACGTCCAAGTGCAGCATGATGATGTACACATTCGTCACGCAACGATGTCATCATGGAATAGAGTAATATGTGCATAGTTCTCCTACCTACGCACANATTACTCTATTCCATGATAAGTTGCATGACAAATGGCTACATCATTCTGCTGCAAATGGTTGTCACAGAAAAACAGTGACAATGTCAATACATCCAGTGACTCATCTTCACTTAAATCTGCTATGCCATTAGCGTATCAGTGTTCCGTCATTGATACATTGGAAAGGAGTCATTGTGATAAGGACAGTGTCACTGGTATATGAAGCAATTCCCATTTCCTGTCCAGATCACCTTCTTCTGGGCAAAACACATCTTCACCTTCAAACGCATTACAATATCACAGAAGGTTTTCCAAGTCATTTCAGTCAGAAATGTGACACTACATTAAAAGACATAGTTTGAACCAATGTCTGCGCCAAAATGGGGAGAGTCTCCCTTGTCACTAGTTGGAAAAGTTGGGAAACAAAACCAGCCACACAGGTGTAAAATAGTGGCACTGGCAGGGCTTGCCAGACTTTCCTACTTACGACTCTTCGAGTCATATGAATGGTGAACTTAGGCGCTTGCAGGTGCAGCTGCTGGAGAGTCTCCACTCTTCGATGCCTCCTGCAAAGAAAATCAAAGAGGTATTAGATCCTCTGCTTTACATGACATCACCTAGTTCATAGAAGACAGGTAGACAGACACACCTTTGCAGCTGCCGTCTCCTCCGCCTCCTCGTCAGCCAAAACTGAGAATTGAGAATCGAGCGACTTTGCAGCCCCAATCCAGGCCAGCACAATACCAAGGAGGATCACACCCAGGTAGGGTGTGGAAGCGGCCAAGGAACCAAAGCCGACAATGAGGAACTGCTGGATGAGGGCACCGCCAGACTTGCCAAGAGGGTTGCACACCACGTCAATGGCAGCCTTGCCCTTAACCTGCAAAGGCCCAAAGACATTCAGAGGGAGTCCTGAAGATCATAGCATACCGTTTCCTCCTTCTCTTGACTGCTTGCACAACCCAACTCAGCCACACCTGAGGAGTTCACGCGAACCTATTTGCATGTCTCTATTGACAATAACCTAGGTTTCTCGACGTACAGGCCGTTAGCATTCACATTCTTCAGTCTCACCTTGGTCTCCTCATCCAGAGGAATGTAAGCCATCTCCTTGCAGGGGTCAAACAGGCTGTACTTGGCAGACTTGCTGAAGATGTTCTGGGCAGCACCCACATACACAGCTGCCAGCAAGGGGGTCAAACCAATAGAGGCCAGTGCAGGGGTGAGGGGGCCACTGCCCAGCACCAGAGCGAAGAAAGCAATGCCGGTGATCAGCAGCACAGTGGGGGTGATGAGGGCAGCAGTGCCCCATCCGTATTTCTGGAAGATGAAGCGGCTGACAAGCATCATTACGAATGTGACAGTGCCAGTGGCTGCAGAGAAGTCGCCCATGAAAGATGAGTAGTCGTTGGGGTTAGGGAACTGCACAGGAGAAAAGCAAGAACTTAAGGATGCAGCAAGACATGAGCTGGCATGAAAGCAGGAATGACAACCAGGAGTAACTTGCAGACCTTCCACACCCTCTAGTACACACTGACTGAAGACCTTAATGCAGCACGCATAGTTTCCACATAGTGACGATCGGAAGCGAGGACATACCCTACACCAACTACATGCACATAGAACCTTAGCAACGACAATTTGGGAGGACAAAAAGAGCTCAGACTTTTCAATGGGAATGTTCGTTACATCCATAAAACAGCAGTGTAAAAGATGTACAATAGTCAGCGTGAAAGCCTCAAAAGATTTCAAGGGGTTGGACATCAATACAAAAACAGGGAGGGAGAAAATGGTGTCTTTTCAGTTAACATCAAACATCATCAGCCTTCACGAGAAGGGTCCAACGTCATACAACGAACTGGCCTACACATAGTTGTACTTGCATACCTGAGCCTTGATCTTGCTCTTCCATGTGACCTCCACAAGGTTGATGCTGATGCCATAGGCAGTCACAAGGGTAGCCAGGTCACGCACATAGCGAGACGCCAGGAGGAACTTCAAGCTCTCACCCATGCTCATCTTGGGCTTTGACTTCTGTTGACATCGAGAAGAGGAGCATTTCGGGCAAGGATGGCACAGCACAGAGGAAAAAAATCCAGAGTTAAATCCACAGAGGCGTTGACGGAAGAACGTGGAGGTTCATGTGCACGATGTGCACTAGAAAAAAGGCACGAACATGCAAAGTGTTTTTGCAGTGGAACACACCTTCTTCTTCTTCTCGCCCTTGGCAACGTTGGGGTTGTCCACAACAGCCCTGTTGACCCACCAGTACACACCACAGATCACCAGACCAAGAGCCACCACCAGCGACATCATGCCCTGCAGAGACATGCCCCAGCCGTCCACGCCAGGTGGCAGCGTGCCGCGGAGCTCCGAGAAGTACTTCACGGTCTTGCCAGAGAACACCAGCGCCACGTTCGCACCCAAACCGAAGAGAGGGTAGAACTGCTTGGCCTCCTCCACGGTGCAGATCTGCACAGAATCAGAAATGGAAGCAACGCATGAATGTGGGATGTTGAGGGCAAGCGGTCGCCTCAAAGTTGCAGCAGTGAAACATAAACGGCTGTTTCCTCGAGTAACCCAAAAGAAACATTAATGCGACCTCTCCCACAAGGTCCATGCAGAAGGTGGGCCTTACCTTCTGGGAACCAGATATCGGCTTACTGCATGGACAGCAGTGCTTGCTTCCAATGTGACCCACAGAAATCGCTTGTTTCCAAGGTCTCTGAACCAGTCATTAAAATTTGTTTATATGTTTCTCATCTTAAATGATGTTCAGGAACGAATATTTGCCGAAGGCAAAGTTAAATGAAGCGCTTCTCCATGGACGCTTCTCCATTACTTCTCCATTAAGCGGACGTATTTAATCTGAGAGATCGAATGAGACAGCAGCACTGTACCTGGTTGGCGAAGCCCCAGAAGAGCACGGACACCACAACGCTTCCCCACAGCTCAGCCATCACGTAGAAGAGGCAGAAGGACCAGTTGCGCAGGATGGAGATGGGGCCCATGAAGCGAGGGCCCATAGTCTGAAGCAGGCTTTCGGCGAAGGCATTAGGGTGGATGATGTCGCGCATGGGGTACATCACAAAGGCAAAGGAGCCAAAAAATGCCAAGAAGGGAAGAATCATGGTGTAGAAGAGCGCTTCGGAGCTCAGGACGTTGGCCAATTGGCCGTAGATGACCATGAGACCGATGGCCATGGGCAGGTTCACCCATGTCTTGAGGAAAGGAATGGTCTCGGCTCCAGAACCGGGTGCAGTCACGACGAGCACGTCCTTGGTGTCGCGCAGAATGGTGTAGTTGAACAGAATGCAGAAGAAAATAAGACCCAATGGGATGACCTTCTTCAACGTCAGGACAGGAACGCCCAAGAACTTGGCGGGCTCGGCGGGGACAGGCGCAGCGGCGGAGCCATCGGAGGCGGCCTGGGCACGTGCGGATAGGAACTTAGCTGCCCGGCGCTGCTTGGGTTGTGATGGCTTCAGCACGGCCGAGGCGAATGAGGCCGCTTGAAACGCAGACGCCGAGGAAGACAGCTGAGATGGGGCGACGGATGCAGCCTTGATAGACGTCCGCGAGCTCTTCCTCACTGTGGAGCTCTGGGAGAGCGATGAGGCACAAGCCTGCTGCAAGGGAGCAGAGACGACCGCAGCCATGGCGACGCCCTGGAAAATCAGCGGGAGTGGGTCAGACCAAAAGACACTAACAAGTTGAAGGGTGCTCTCCAATGTAGGAGGTGGAGAGGCGTCTAGGATACAAGCGCACGACGTTTTTCCCACACGAGCGGGCCGCAGCCGGGGCCAGGGTTGCGACCCGCGACGCAGCCCATTCGCCGCTACAGCCACCATGACCCGAAAAACCAGCTCCAGGTCCCACGGCTGGCTGTCCCCCCTTCACACGAGCGAACTTTAGCTGATGTGTCCCCTTATCGCGCCAAGGTTTGCCAGACTTGACAAAGTCTGTTGCATTCGAACTTGTCCCTACAAACCTCTGTTTTTAAGCCCCTGTTCGCGACCGACTGAGGGTGAGGGGGGGGG